>MASP02000517.1:0-40077 GCA_001693025.2 Colletotrichum lindemuthianum
TGGTCTTCGTAGTGCGGATGCAAACTGTTCTGGTAATCGTTGTTGTTATTCCTAGGTTACGTTACGTGGCCGCAGAGGCTACGTACGTAGTAATAGAGCCATAGCCGTATAGCCACGTAGCCCATACGGCCATACGGGCCGACTATTTACCCGACGTGGCCATAGCGTGGTGGGCCACGAGGTGGCCCAGTGGCTATGACGGTTGAACCGAATAGTTAAACCGACAAATAATAATAATAATAATAAGAGAATTAAAGAAGTTAATACTAATAATAGCTTTGAATTCTCTAATAATAAAATAAAGGTTATTTATCTAAATAATAATATTATCTATAATATAAAACCACCTTACACTTATAAACCTAATAGTTTAATTAAGAAAGTAATAAGAACTATTATTAATAAGGTTAGAATCCTTCTTTATAACTTTAGTTTATCTTTATACTTTGAGAGTTTAGCTATTACTACTTTAATCTATATTTAGAATAGAATACTATACTCTTCTATTAGATCCAAAACTTTATATAAGTTAAAGAATAAAAGGAAATATTATATTTCTAATATAAGAGTTTAGGGTAATCTCTATTACTATAAGATTAAAAATAAGTATTCTAAAAAACTAGACCCCAAAGCTAAAAAAGATACTATAGTTACTTTTAGCTATAATATCTATTTAGCTTGGAATTTCAAATCTCAAAATACTATTTAGTCTAAAGATATTATTATTCTTGAAAATCAGTTTAATTCTTAACAGAAAAAGGATTTATCTATTTTTAGTAATATTATTATTATTAGGTTTAGTTAACCTATACAGACTAAGTTTAACTAACTTAGATTTAATAATTCTTCTAAGAATTTAGTTATTACTATTAAGTTTAGTGGTAATATTATTAAAGATACTAATTCTTTACTTCCTCCGAATAAAGTAGAAAATAGTAATATAAACTTAAACCCTTCTCCCAATAAGGATTTAGGGGGTTTATTTATAACTTATTCTAATAGGGTTATAGATATTAAGAAGTTTAAAAAATCCATTATATATAGAGAGATTTCTTTTTTAAATCCAGAAGTTAAAAAGAATTATAAATAGTTTTTATATAAAGAGAGTATACTTCTTATAGTTAAACGTTTTCTATCTTTACTTCTTTATACTAACTATAATTAATATAACTATAATAATAGTTTATTTATTAATAAATATAGCAATCTCTATACTGCCTCTTATATTCTATCTGTTAATACTCTTAATAAGCCTAATACGTTTTTAAATACTATAAGTTTTCAAAATGGTAAAAACGAAATATAAGCTATAAATAAGAAGGTTATGTTTATTAAGTTTATAGAAATTGAGACTATTATATTTCTATCTAATATATCTTTTATTAAAAAGAATAATATTAATATATTAGGGGGTAGATAGATTTACAGAATAAAACCTAATAATCTGAATCTTAGTAATTTTATATTTAAAGCTAGATAGGTTACTTAGGATTTTAATTAGTATTTAGTATTAATTATTTAGAAACCTTTAGTATTATCTGTAAGCCTAAAGGTTACAGATATTTACTTATTATATCTATTTATTATAACTGGATTTTAATTTAGTATAATATTACTACTGCATTTATTTATATAAAATGGATAAGAAAATATATATGAAGTTACCTACTGGCTATATCTATAATTAAGATTCTAGAGGTTTGGTTTTAATAAAAACTATCAGAATTAGCCTTTTATATATCTACTTAATAAGGCTTTATATAGGTTAGAATAAAGCCCTAGATTATAGTATTTACATTTTAAATTTATCTTACATAAGATTAATTTTTAAATATCTCCTTATAATAAAGAAGTTTTTATATTTTATATTTCTCTTAATAAAAGTAAATATTTAGCCATCCTAGCATATTATATTAATAATATACTATTAGAGACTAATAATTGTACTACTTCTAAGTATATATATAGTAATCTTAAAAAGGATATAAAAATCCAAACTCTAGAGACACTAATACTTTCTTAGGTAATAATTTAGTTATTAATAGAAAGAATAAGGTTATAGAAATAAATTAGTTTAAATATACTAATAGAATTCTTACTAGATTTAATAAAAAAGATCTCTATAATTTTAATATACCTATAGATAACAAATTTAAGTTTTTTAAGAATAAGGATAATACTTCTAAGTAAGAGATATTAGAATATTAAAAAGAAGTAGAAGCTTTATAATATTTAGCTTTAAAAACTAAGCTAGACATTACTCTAGCTATTACTACCTACTCTAAATTTTCTTTAAATTCTTTAAAGAATATTTTATTACCCTTAATAGAATATAAGGTTACTTAAAAAGGAACCCTAATTATAAGTTAATTTATAATTATGATAATATTAATATCCTTAATTTATTTCGGTTTATAGACTAAGATTAGGTAAGAAATATTAACAATAGAAAATCCACTTTAGCTTATATATTTTACTTAGACTTTTATAATACTATTAGCTATAGTTCAACTAAGCAAAGAACAGTAGCTTTATCTACTTGTGAAGCTAAATATATAGCTTTAGTAGATACTGCTAAAGAACCTATTTACTTATTTAATAACTATAGTTTTATTAATAAGTCTTTAGGATTTAGAGCTATTTATAAGCTTATTATCTTTGTTAATAATTAATTGGCTAAAGAGCTTATTGAAAATACTAAACTCCATAAAAAAGCTAAGTATATTAATATTCATTATTATTATATTAGAGATGTTATTAAAAATAATAAGATAAATCTTTATTATATTAATATAAATAATAATATTGCTAATTTTTTAACGAAGCCTTTAGGTTAAGTCAAATTTAATAATATTATTATGAGGATTTACAGAATACTTTTAAGAATAATATTCTGCCCTCTTATAAAGAAAATAATATTAATTATCTATTTTCTAAAGAATAATATTTTCCTTTTTTATCTATATAAGGTTTTAGGCTTTTCAGATTTTTCTTTTTTATCTTCTTAAAATCTTTTTCTTTATACCTTTTATAGTTTTAGATTTTTCAGACTTTTTACTCTCTCTATTTTTCCTATATAGTTTTTAGAGTTTTTACTGCCTTTTAAGCTATAAAAGATATTTATCTTATATACCTTTCGGGGGGATATTAGAGTTATAGCATTTTGCTATTACGTTTTTTATTCCAAATACCCTATATTTGGTAAATAAGAATTAAGTATTCTATTTTACTCTCATAACCCTATATTTTCTATTTACTCTAGTAAATTAAATATTAGAGTTTAGGTTATATAATCCATATAAATTATACTCTAAATTAGTTAAACTTTAATATCAGAAAACTTGATAAATAGATTATATAGTGGCCTATATATTAATAGCTTCCGTTTATCTGTTACATACAAGGTTAATTTTTCTGGAAATAAACTTTATTTTAATAGATATATCTAGAAGCTTCCCACCTTTAGTAGAATTAGAACTTCCCATCTTTATCACCATTTCTACTAATATTCGTACTGTTTTCAGATACTATTCTGAATCCCCTATTCTTCTGTGATTTATTAAGTATTGAATTCCCTTAACTTATTTACTAGCTTTCTATACTAATTCAATATATTATAATAAAGTTATCTAGAAACTATTGCAGGCAGCTGTTAATATATTATTGAAATATTATGGGGGTATTAGGTAATCTAAAGGGTTATATGATCTATTTAAAGAGATTATAATATATTTAAAAAGCTATTTGCTTCTAATTTATTTTATTAATTCTAGTTTTATAGAATATAGTAGTTATATTAAGCTTAGTATATTAGTAAGTTATAATAACCCTCCAGAGGGTTTCTAATATAAGAGGAAGGAAGTAATAGTTTTTCTTTATAATTATATTAAGAACTCTATTATTTATATAAAAGTATATTCCTCCACCTAACTTCCTTATAAAAACAATTAGAATATTAATAAAGAAGCTACTTACTTTAATAAATTCCTTATTAAGTAAATTCTCTAGAATTTCTTCAATATTAGAAGTTTCTTCCCTAATATACTATAGAGGAATTCCTATAGAAAGTTTAGTTTCTATTTCTTACTATTAGGTATTAATAGAGTATAGCAATTTATTTTTAGTTAGCTGGGGGGCAGCTAATATACTAAATTTAAATAGACAAAATTTAGAAATTTCTTCAAGATATTTACAAAAATATAATTTCTTAGATTTACCTTTATATTTAAAGTTAATACTTTCTTAATATCCACTAGATTGATAAATATAATTGAATAGAAACTTGATATCTTACCAGTATACTATATATTATATTAATAGATAAATATAAATAAATTAATATTAAGTAGGTAAGCTAACTAAATCTTCTTAAGCTATATCAGCTTATTCTAATACTTTAAATATATTATTATATTATTCTTTTTATAAATTTTCTATTAGACTTCAGTATTATAAATAATATGATTATTTTCTATTTATAGCTACTTAAAATATAAAAGTAACTGGAGGCTTTCTATAATATAAATATAGATTTTCTATATATAGCTACTAACTTCTAAAGTTAAAATAGCTACTTTCTAAATATTATTAGGTAACAGCCTAATAGTATATTCCTTTATTTATCTCTTTAACTTATTAACTAGTAGAAGATAAAGTTTCTCTATAAGAAAGATATTAATAATAATATAGATATTACAGCCTATATTAATAGGTATATTAATAAGGTAACCCGTATTAATTCTAGCCTAAATAGTAGCCAACTACCAGTTACTTACCTATTTTTCTTCTCTATTATTTATTCTATTTTATTACTTCTACCTCAGTTAGCCTTAAAATTTAACTTCACTCTAAAGTTACTTTTTTCCCAAATTCTTACTATTACTAAGGGAAGTAATATTATCCCTCTGGTTATTTTTAGTATAATCTAAAGTAGCTATAACTTTAATAATCTTTATATTAGCTTTCTTATATTTTTAGGCTATATAATGTCTATAAATATAACCTTTCTTATTATATCTAAAATATTAGTAGGTATTCTGGCAGTTTTTAAAATACTTTTTAGAAATAGAGAAGAAGCTACGAAAGCTTTAATATTATTATTACTTCCTAACTACTTTAATTATTATAATATTATTCTCTATATTATAAATAGTAGATTTCTAGTGGGGTAGCTAATAGTAAACTAATATTTCCTTTATATACTTAAGCTTTTAAATTATATTTTAAACTTTAGATAATTAGAATGTATATTTTATAGTAAGATTTACTATAATAAGAAGCTCCTTAAGGTAGAAAAGTAAAATAGCCTCCAGTAGAAAGATCTAGATTATATTTAACTATATATATTCTTCAGTATTAGCTAGAGTGTTCTAGATTAAAATAGCAAAATAGTTAGATACTTATTTTCTTTCAATTAGAGGCTTTATAGCTAAACAATAATATAAGGCTAGCTATTTAAATTTAAGTAAGTTCTATCTAAATAACTTATAAAACTATCTAGATTATAAAAGTTCTCTAATCCTTCCGCTATATAGAAGATTTTAACTATTTACTGGAAACTAAAGTTTAAATAGAAGTAAAGTAGATATTAGTATTTCTAATTATTATTTAAAAAATAGTAGTTAATTTTAAGCTTAGCTTTTATCTATTAAACTTATATTTAATATTTCTTCCACTTACCTGAAAACCTTAAGAATAGGAAAGAAAGCTTCCTCTAGTAGTTAGCTACTAGTGGAGATATAGTAATATTATCAACCCTAAAAGCTAATGTTTTAATATATATTAGTCTAGAAGTTACTAAAGTATTCTAATATAAGCTAGAGATATTTATTATAGTAGCTACTTGGAGGTTACTATATGCTATAATATCTTATTTTGCTAATATATATATAAGCTCATTAATTCTCCGGTAGAGGAAGCTTAAGATATACTATAACTATTATTAAAGTAGTTTACTTATAAAGATATTATCTGTGGGAATATTCTGGAAGATTTTAATATCCTCTATTATTCTTTTTATTAATTAGTTACTTACTTATTATATAATATTATATTCTAGAAGCTATACTTAACTAAATTATATATTTAATTAGTAGGATACTATACTCTATCTAATATTATTTATATAGTAAATAAAACTAAGTTCTAAATATATAAAAGGCTGAATCTAAGTTTATTTAACCGAAAGGTAGCGTAAAATACTATTTATTTAGAACTAAGAAGTAAAAGAGAAGCTTTTATAAGTATATAGAAAAGTCTATATATATAATACTATATAGAGCCTACTGGAGCTCTATCCGAGCGAGGAAGTTAGCTTCAGATACCTAGGTATAGCCCTGGCTAAATATCTGGGCATAGCCTGTAATAATTATTATACTAAAATAGAATCTAAATTTCTAAATATAAGCTACTAACTATAATAATTCTTTAAATAGTTTATAACTTTTCTATTCTAAATAACCTCAATATTAACTTAATATCTATAACACTTTTATAAAACTAATATTAAAATAGAATATTAAGAAATATTAATAGTTTATTAAGATATAAAATATTTACCGGTATTTGTATTAACATTAAAAATACAACTTGAAACTTTTATAGCCTCTCCTAATTTCTAATAGGTTTTAGTTTTAGATCTTAATTAATTTTATAATAAAGTTACGCTTGACTATAGAGGGTAACTCCAGATTTCTAATAGTTACTATTAGTAAGCTATTTAAATATATATAGTTAGAAGCTATAGTATTTATATTAAAGACTTTATATAAAGTATTTCTAAAATATATAATAGCAGTTCTATAATTTCCTTATATTAATTATTAGTAACTAAGACTCTAACTAAATAGATATCTTTTAATTAATATTATATTAATCTATAGAAATTAAATAGTTTTTTTTCAATATTATTTTACACCCAGATAGATAGTAGAATAAAGTAGGTTATATCTAAAATAATAAGTATTCCTTTAAATATATATTACCTTTTTGCAAATAAATTCGCTTTTATATATTACTATATACTAGCTAGTATTTAATAATAAAAATCCTTCTATATCCAAAGTAAACCCTAATAAGGTTTTAAATAACTTTATGATAATATTTATTTTATATATCATAATAAAGAAATTCTCCATAAACGTAAACTTAGGATAATCTTTAATATTTCTTACTTACCTTAAGGATAATGTAACTTTAATTTAAGTTATAATAACTTATATCTAATAGTATAATAAAATAGAAGCTAATAGAATATAATAAATAGTAAAGGAATTTCAGGTTAGTAATAAAGTTTCGCTTTTCTTATAATATATTAAGATAAACAAGCTAAAAGGCTTAACTAAATGGCCGATAAATATTATATTATCAATATACTAAACTTACTTAATCATATATTAAATATTCCTCCCAGTATTTACCTAATACTTGATATTAATTGTATTAAATAAACTGAAAATATCTTCTTATTCTTATAATATTATATAGATATCTATTTCAACCCTATTTCTATTCTAAGAAGAATCAATGGTTAGATCCAGGAGAAATATAAAGTTAAAATAATATTAAAAGTGAATTATACCCTAGAATAAAGATAGAATTAAAATATATTAATTAAATAGAGAAACTATAATATATTGACCTAAAGTCCTTAGAAACTCTTATTAATAATAAGGTAATATTATAGTTTAAATTATAATATAAAGATATTTATAATACTAATAAGAAAGGGGCTGATAGCTTACTCTCTATTGTAACTATTAGCCGATATATTACCCTCTAAAGTATAACTTTAGTCTTCCCACTCCCCCACTAACTACTATAGCTAGCCCCAAGTTAATTTAAGTCTAAATTCCTTATAGCTATAGTAGTTAGTATATTTACCTTATATTAATCTTTTTGATAATAAATAACTAATAACGTCCTCTATATTAACTTTATATTCTTATATTCTTACGCTATATACAATTTAAATATCTTAAGAAATTTAATTACTACTAACTATAGTTACTTTATTTTAATACTTATTATAACCTTAATATCTGCAATCTTAATATCCTTATTCCCCAGACGAAGCTTTGAATTCCTAATATAAAGGTTCTCCGCTATTAATATAAACGTTCTCCACTACTAATATAAGCTAACTTACAAGTTTCACGTAAGTATAGCAGAATTTAGCCTGCTTTTATTAGTAAATAATCTAAATATATTAAGTGCAGCTAATATATAAATAAAACTTATATAAATATAGATACTTCTAATATAGCTGGATAGCTTTTAAAACCTCTGCAATTATATTACTATAATACTATATGGTATCTAGTAACTAATATTACTATAATATATTAATAATGAAGTATTATCTAATTAATAACTGGTCTCCAAAATAGTTAGCTTAATATAGCAGATTATAAAATAGCTATATAATCTTCTTTTGAATATCTACAGACTACCTGTTAATTATAGCATTTAAAATAATTTCAGTAAAGTTTAGTTTAATAAATTAATAACCTTAATTATAATAGTTATAGCTAAATATCTTTTTATCTATTCTATACTTATTTAGTTATAAATAGCTTTATAGATTTCAACGGAATTTTAATTTTACTATAAAAATAACGGAAAAGTAATAAATTATAAAATACTTAACTTTCGCAGGCTTTTTATTTTATTCTATCTTTAAGAGGTTTATAAAGATTCTTAACCCTATAACTTTAGTGGTTACCTTCAGCTATATATCTTAAACTCTAGCCTCACTAAGACCTTTACTAATTATTACTATAAGGTCTTCCTACACTATAAGGTTAAATATTATAACTGGAGGTATAATTATCTATAATAATAAGTAGTTTTATTACCATTTAAACTAGTTATAAGCTAGTATTAGCGTAAGTACTATTGCCGGATATTTTATATAGTTAGAACTATATATAGGGTGAAGAGCTTAAATACTACTATCGGTATAAAGCAAACGTAACGAAATAATAATAATAAACTAATATTAATTTACTAATAATAAAATACTATATAGATTACAAATAGAATATAAAATAACCTCTAAACTATATAAATATAAAACTATAACACTACTTCTGAATAAAAAGATTATTATCCTCCTTTCCCTTCTCCTCTATATTTATAAACTTATCTTTATCCTCCTTATTCTTCGTATTATTATCTGAATAAGAATATAAATAATTAACTATTAGTTCAAGTATTATTGGTAGGAATGGAGAGTAGTAAGAATATAAAGATAGCAAATATGTAAATTAGTTTTAATAAGGTTAAGAATATAATTATAGTAGCTACAGAAAGTAATATAACCACTTAAATATATAATAATTTCCTACTGGAAATAGTTAGTAAGATAGTTTAAAAGAAAGAGAGAAAAGAAAAAAGAAACTTGCTATTATTTATATAATATTATTAAGGCTAGTAATTACCTACTTAGAAGTAAAGATAATAGTATGTAAGAAGCTACTTTTAGTATAAAAAGAGAAAATAGTAAGTATAATAGTAATATAGATAGAGGATATCTATTAGATATAATAAAGATATTTATTATAATATCAAACTGCAGTAGAAAAGTTAGGTAAAAACATAGTAATATAATAGCTTTTAAAGCTACCTTCCTTATTACTAGCAGAAATAATAAGAATAATAATATAATTACTGTACGTAATTAGATAGTTAACTAAGTAACTAGTAATATATAACTTAAAGCTAGTATTAGGAAATTATAAATCCTACTTATATTTTACTTTTAATATTAAGTATTTACAGTAAAGGTAACCTTAATCTAAAATATAACTTTAGGTAAAGCTACTTCTATTATACTTAAAGTAATAATTAAGGTAGATAGATATAATTATTGAGAAAGGTTAGCTATCTTTAGTAGTAGAATTATCTTTAATAATATAGCTACTATAAATATAGAAGGTAAGCTTATAGGAGAGAAGATAATAGTGAGAAGTAATATTAAAGAAACTAACGTTAATAGAAATAGTAATTAATATAATAAAAGAAAGTAGTAATAATAAAGAAATAGACGTAAAATAGCAGTAAATTAATAATATTATATAAAATATAGAAATAAGGCAGATAGATTATCTAAAAGAAAGAAAACATAATTATAATATAAGAGGGAAAATATATTCTATAGTTATAAAAGATAAAGATATTATAATATAGAATTACTTAGGAAGTAATTTTGAGGATAATAATATATAATCTTCTATTAGCTAGACTATTTAATATTAGAGACTCTTAAAAGAAGTAAATCCTTCTTATTAACTGAATTTACTTAGGTAATTAGGTAACTAGTAATATAGCTATAAAGTTATTAATAATTACTATTACTATAATAATAGAGAGAAAGTCAGTATGTGGTATATTATAAATCTAAACCTTAAAGCTTATATAGAATATTACTATATAGGCTCTATAAAGCTACTATTTCTATAGTTTGTTAGAAAAACTCACTATAGATATAAACCCTTTAAACTTATTATAGAATTATTTAGATATTACTAAGTTATCTCTTATAGCTAACCTCTAACACTAATATATGAATAATATTAGTATAACTATAGATATATTTAGTATAGCTATATAATGACTAAAACCTTGTTTAAAATATCTGGTAATTGATATAATATATTAATACTAGAATGTTGTTTAATTAATACTTAATCTCCAAAATTATTAGCTTAATATAGTAGATTATAGAATAGCTAGATAATTTTTTTCTACATATTTAGAGTCTATTTACTAATATTAATAATTATAATATTACTTGGGCTTTATAGAAATTATTAATATCTCCAATTATAGAAATTATAATAGAATATTGAGAATCTACTATTATACTCCCCTAGTTACTGATAGCTATATAGATTTAAGGGAAATTCTAATTCTATTATAAAGAATATAGAAAAGTAATATATTATAAATTACTTAACTCTTACAGACTTTTTAGTTTATTTTATTCTTAAGAGATTTATAAGAATTCCTAATTCTACAATCTTAATAGCTACTTTTAGTTATATATATTAAGCTTTAACCTTACTAAGGTTTTTACTAATTATTACTATAAGGTTCCTCTTTACTATAAGGTTAAATATCATAATGGAAGGTATAATTATCTATAATAATAGATTATTTTATTATTATTTAAATTAGTTATAAGCTAGTATTAATATAAATAGTATTACCAGATATATTCTATAGTTAAAACTATATATAGAGTAAAAAGCTTAAATATCACTATATATATAAAGTAAAAGAAACTAAATAATTTTTAATAGTAATAAGAAGTTAAGTAAATATACTTTAGAGTTAAATATATTTTAGAAGGTTTTATAGCTAATAATGTTATAAGTCTCTCTAAAATTGCTAGTCTAATATTCTAATTACCTAGAGTAATATAATAAATTAGTTAAACTATCTGAAAATATAAAAAGAGGAGGAATTTACGAGAGATTACTTATATTAATATCTAAAGATTTTAATAAAGTTTTTAATTACTAACTAAAATGTATAGTTTTCAAAAGTGATAATAATAAAGATGAAAAAAATAAAAAGTATTGGTTATATTTAAAACATTTGAGATATTTTTTACTTAAGTAAAATAGATATCTAAATGATATATAAATAATATTATTTCTCCTACTATAACGATGGAGGTTTAATAGAAGTAAAAAAGTTTCAAAAAAGTTTCTTATAAAATATAAATAAATAATTAAATTAGTATTATTAAAAGAAGTTAGCTTAAAGAAATAATTCTAAAGTTAGAGGAATATAAGAAAAATAATATATTTAGTTACTTCTATTTTATATATATTATAATATCTAAACTCTTTACTCTATATATAGTTCTAACTGTAAGATATACCCAGTAACAGTATTTATACTAATACTAACTTATAACTAACTTGAAAAGTAATAAATTTACCTATTATTATAGATAATTATACTTCTAGTTATAATATTTAACCTTATAGCGGGGGAAAATCTTTTAGTAATAATCAGTAAAAACTTTAGTGAACCTAAAGCTTAAGATATATAGCTTAAAGTAACCACTAAAGTTATAGACTTAAGAATCTTTTATAAATTTCTTAAAGATAAAATAGAATATAAAGTCTATAAAAGCTAAGTATTCTATAATTTATTATTTTTGCATATTTAAATTAATCTTAATGTAGGTTTTATAATAAAATTAAATTTTCCCTTAAATTTATATAGCTATTTATAACTAGAGGAATATAATAGTAGATTCTTAATATTCTATTATAAATTCTACCTATTTGACGTAGTGGTCTAACGTCTGGCTGGCATTTACCGTTTTGGTAAGTGCAGTAGGTTCGAATCCTGCGACGGGCAACCGCGACCGGTGGTCATAGCGTACCTTCCGGTTGTGAAACCAAGCGTGGCAACTGCCACCAGCTGGCGGCACCTGCCAATAGCTGTCAACAGCTGGCGACCGTTGACGGCTGGCGACAAGTGCAACCAGCTGGCAGCAGGCGTCATATGACAACCAATTGCGATCCTTAAAGAGTAACTACGACGGATAGGCTTGTACCTTCCCTTTATACCTTCCTATTTGTCAGCCATTATATTAACCAACCGCGCTTGCCGCCTGAGGTTTCCTCTGTTTAAATGGTTCCTTAGCTCTGGCTTATCTACAGGGTTTATGAGGCAAGAGCTGACTGTCGGGTGCAACTACCTAAAATAGGTTCCCGAGAAGTATGTAATTTAAATAGTTAGAGACTTTTAATATAATTATAATTATAGATTCTATAATTAGAAATATTAATATTTTCTATAAAGCTTAAGTAATATTATAATTATTAATATTAGTAAATAGACTCTAAATATTCAGAAGAAAATTATCTAGTTATTCTATAATTTACTATATTAAACTAATATTTTCAGAAATTAGTTATTAATAAGATAGTATTCTAATATTAATATACTATATTAGTTACTAAATATCTTAGAATATTATAATATTATAATTACTAATATTTTAGATATTATATAACTATACTAAAAATATCTATATTTATATTAATATTTTTTATATATTAGTATTAGTTATACTATACTGTAGGGTATATAGTAACTATATATACTACTACATACGTAGTAGTATACTCTCTAGAGCTTACTAGCTACAGATATCTAGTACCTAATACTAACTATAGCTAAATAGTATAGCAATTAGTAGGTAATTACTATACTATAGATCTAGAGCCTTACGTGGCGCTATATACTATATAATATAGAAATAATAAGAACTAATAATTAGAACACTAGTTTACATCTATACGACGAGATTATATATAGTATATAATTACCCTAATAATTAAACTAACACTAATTAGTAGTTAACCTAACTATTATACTACTATACTGCAGATCAGTAAAGCTTATTATACTAGAAGAAATAATTATAAAACCTTACGCCTGAGGTCTATATAAAGTAAAAGATCGTGAGATTTATTACTTAGATACTTTAGATCCTCCCCACTCTAGAACCTCACTAGAAGTGTCTAAATTATATACTAACCCCTTACAGAGGCTATTATTAAGAAGTTAACTATATATTCTCACTTTAGTTTAAAATAAGATACTTCCTACAATACTATTAAAAAGTTAACTATATACCTAAGATAGTTACTTACTAGAGTATATTTAGTAAATATAACTACCCTCCTCAAACTATCACTAAATCTTTTAGTACTAAAGATTTATAGTATCTTTAACCTTAAACCTCTGAGAGATCTATATAGCCTCTTAAAAACTCTTCCCCTACTTCTCTCTATATAGATCCAGCTAAATTAATAATTCTTTCTTATTCCACACTCCTCTTACTTTTATAATAATATCTAAATTAACTCCTATAGGTAAGATATCTACCTAAGATATTCCTATATCTATAATAATAGTATTATTAAGTATCCCTATACTTATAAAACTTTATTAATATTTTAACTTAGTATTCTTCAGCTAAATTGTCAATATTAATTATAAGATTATTATAGAGAAGGATTCTATAAGAATCTCTATATATTTAATATACTAAATAGCTTTCTATATTTATATAGGATTTTATAATTCAGAACTCCTCTAAATATTCTAAAATAACTTTAAGGAGTAACTTATAATAATATAGTAACTTATAAGTATATATATAGTCTACTATTTTAGAGACCACCTTATAGTATATAGTATTAAAGTGGAAATAGATAGTAATTAAGTTTTTATAGTTATTTACTAACTAGCCCAGTAGGAGGAGTTTACCTTACAAACTTATAATAAGATTACTAACTTTCTAAAATATTATATTACTTTTAAGAGTAACTTTAAGAGGTATCTTAAGTAAGTTAATAACTTTATACCAGAGAAGTTAGATTTTACGTTACTCCTCTATAATACCTAACTAAAGATCGAAAATACTATACTAGTAATATTCTTACTATAAGTAGTTAAAGAGAGATATTTACTATTAAACTAACTAGCTTATATATATATAATTCTAGGTGAGAGACCTCTATTATAACTATCAGTCTTACTAGTATCTTATTTAACTATCTTAAAGTCTCTCTAATATTAAGAGGATTACTAAGACTCTAGCTGAGACTAACTTAAGTATTAAGAATACCCCCTATATATTACTATTACTATTCTTTTTAATAATATATCTACTAAGTATACTATAGACCTTATGAAGTTATATAATAAGAGTATAAAGTATAGTAGAAGCTTATATAATATTCTTAAGTTAAAGATCTATATTTTTCGTAACTACTACTTTAAGTTTAGTATCCTATAGTATATATAGGTAAAGTCTTTTTTAATTATATTTAAAGATAATACTTTTAAGTTTTATTTTAATAACTTAAGTAACTTAAATATTAACTTTATATTTAACTAAATAGTCTAATAAGTAAAAGATTATTTTAAGAATAATAAGAATTAATAGCTTTATCTTTCTAACTAGTAAAATACTATCTTTTGAAATATTATTATTAAGAATCCTAATAAAAGTAGAAAAGAGGCTCTTAAGCTTCTAATCTTAAAACTTATATATATCTAAAAAGCTTTCTCTATTAAGATCTAAATAAATAATATTTTCTACTTCTAGCTTATAAGTATATACTATAATATACTAGAATACTAGTTAGCTTTCTTTAGCTTTATAGTAATTATCTAAAATCTCTATAATTGATTATAATCTTCTGTAAGTAATATCTTATTAATCTAAAAAGTATAAGATTTATAAAATAATAGAGATAATTACTAGAGGGTAGCTAGAGACTAATTTTAGACTAACTATATATATAACTTACCTTAAAGTAACTTTTATAATTATAGCTATACTTCTATATAAATATAGCTTCATACTCTAGGTAGCTGTTATTTACTTCTAATATCTATATATAGCTATATTAATTAAAAATACTATATATATAGTAAACTTAATTATTAGTCTATAAAATATATTCTTAAGGAGAGGTGAATTTTATATAATAAGTATAAGTTAACTACTAACCTTAAGATATACTTTATAGTAGTATACTAAGTTTTCCTTATAAGTTATAAAGATATTAATAGTCTTAATAATAATAGTCTTAAGGTTTTATTAGAAGTTAATACTAATAAAGATATTATTATACAATACTAAATAGATATTAACTTTAAGGAAGACTACTCTGTAGGATCTACTCTAGAGATATTTTTTATATTATTTTATAGTAAGAAGTTTATTATTTTTAATAGAGGTAAAATTACTAGAATCCTCTAAAATTAAATAATAGTTTATACCCTCACTAAAAATATTACTACTAATAGTAAATTTATAGATAATATTACTATTTTTATATATATTTTTATATTTAAGAGCTACTACTTAAATACTACATTTTAAGATATTTAACCTAACTTAGATACTACTAGCTTCTTAACTATTAGATACTCTCAGTTTACTATATTAAAATAGTTAGTTATTCTCTTTATTACTCTTATATCTCTATAAGGTAAACTAGTTATAATATATTTTAGAGAAACTATCTCTATTATAATATTTAGAATAGTAGATATATCTATATTACTTAATATTATTATATTTTATATAGTTCCTTATAATATATCCTTCTTTCTTTACTTTATAGATATAGATTACTTTAATATTATATTTAATAATATTTATAATAAGCTTCACTAAAGTAGAAATATTATACTTATTATTTAGAAATAGAAGTATCTATAGATACTTCTTAATAAAGAGAGAATAATTACTTCTATATATCTTATAGAGATAGAGATATAGAGACTCTACTACTACTTTAGATATTTAGCTATAGTATATCTTTATAATATCCTCACTAAAGTGGGATATTAAGTTAAATAGTATACTCTTAAAGTTCTCAAGAGATATTATTACTACTACTAAATATATAGTATAGCTTCCTTATAATATTATTTTACTATTTAAGGTAATATTAACTTTAACTTCAAGATTATTATTAATATTATCTATATTAATAATTATAATATACTCTATATTATTAATATTATTATAATATTTAATATTACTTAATTTTTATCTAACTTATAAGTAAACGTAATATAGGAGGCTCTTAAAGTATATTAGATTAATATATATTAAGATCCTCCCGATCTTATTATTACTAATATAAATATAATTTTTCAATCTAAAGATTTTAGATTAGAAGGAAAAACTATAGAATTAATAGTTTATATTATACTTATTAAAGTATATAATAATATTAGTAAAGTTAAGTATTATTATATACTCCTCTGCTGTATATATGAGATTTACTATATAGAGCTTCCTACTATTACTTAAGAAGTATCCTTTTAGATAGTATATAAGGTAATCAATAATACTGCTAGTCTGAATAGCCTTATATTTATATTATTTATTTTTAGAGTATATTTATACCTTATAGAAGATTCAGCTTCCTCTCTAGATATTATTATCTAAACTTAAGCTATATATAAAATTATAGAGGAAGTCTACTATAAGTATACTAAATATACTATTAATACTACTTTAGTAATATATAATAATCCTAATATCTCTTATATAATAATATTTCTACTCTAGACTCTTATATATATATAGTAAGAGAAAGAAAGCTAGTAAAAATTATACTTTCTTATTATTACTTATAGTAAAACTTATATTCTTAAGCTACTTTATAGCTTTCAAGCATTTCAGTTAATAGCTATAAAATAGTATTTTAAAGGTAATAAATGAGAAATTAATAATAGTATAGCTAAAGTTATAGTTTTATAAAAACTAATATTTATAGCTCTATATACTAACTTTCAGCTGAATTAAGAATCTCTAAGTAACTTAACAGTAAATAAAAATCTATAATTCTATATAGCTACTTTAATTTTATCTGTAGGTATCCCTAAGATTCTAAATATATAACTAATATTTTATATTACTTCTATCTTAAGAGATAATAATATCCTCCCTCTTAAAGTAATTAGTAATTTATTACTTCAATCTTAAATATTTAAAACTAAACTAAAGCTTTTAAGTTATATAACCTATAAGTATATAGTTAGTTTACTACCTCTAGAGTTTAACTAAGAAGTCTATTTTATAATATACCTTATAGTTAAGAAGTAGTTAAACTTAGTATTCTTACTTACTTTTTATATAAAAAGTGTAATTATAATATCTAGCTTACTATTTAAGGAGTTAATTAAAAAGGAGGTTAAGAAAATTATTAATAATAATATTATAAAGATTATCTAATATAATTCTATCCTCTATAAGAACTATAAACACTTTAAATCTTATATTATATATAAAATTAAAAATAAGAATACTAATAAGGTATATAAGAAGGTAAAACTTATAATTTAAAACTTTAGAGACTATAGTAAATTTGAGATTTTAATATAATTACTGATAATTTGATAAAGTAACTAATAGTCAATTTTAGCTATAACCTTAATCTTCCTTAAGTATAAGAATATAATAATATAGTTTTATAATATTACTTAAGCTTATATTTAAGCTAAAATAGAGCTTATAAGGTTTATTATAGCTAAATTACTTTTATATCTTAAAGAATAGTATCCTCTAAACTCTATAATAATTATTATTAAGTTACTTTATAATTTTATAGAGGCTAGAACTTACTAGTAGGTAACTTACTCTATATATTATAAAGAGGAATTATAAATAGAGATCTTAATATATAATCTATACCTCCTTATTTTATATACTTAAAATAATATTTTTAGTCTTATTAGTATATAAACTAATAATACTTTTAGTCTCTCTAATATAATATTCTCTCACTGAGAGGATAAGGAACTTAAAAAAACCTTATTTAAGGTAAAGCTTAAGATTATACTTTCAGAGACTATATTCCTTACGTTTAATAGAGGTATTTTATTACTCTATAGTAATTACTTCTACTTATACTAAAAGTACTAAAGGTAAAAGCTAGCCTTTATTAATATATATACTACGTCTGAAATACTCAAAAAGATATATATTAAATAATATATATATAGTATATATCTTACCTCTATATACTAACTGGAGGCTCTATTTAACCTCTCACATGTAACGTAAAAGTAATAACTCTTAAGTAATAATATTACTATATTTAATAAATAGCTTAAGTAGTAAATAGAGTATCTTAACTAAAATCTTAACTTTATACTATTTAATTTCTCTAAAGTTTATTTTTATATTTTTATTAATAGCTTTTGTTTAATAATACTTACCTCTTATCTTAACTAGAATTTATAATAATTTTAGGCTAAGAGACTATAACTAGTAATAGTTAATTTAACTTCTATAGTAACCATATATATTACTTTTCTACTAAAAGTAAGAAAGTTACTAGAAGTATATTTACTTTAGAGATCTATATTATAGTAGTTAGTATAGATTTTACTTATATTATAGCTATATTACTTAAGAAGATCTTTAAATACTGAAAGTTCTCTCAGATCCTAACTATTATATATATTAACTTATATTTATTTTATAAATACTTTATAAAACTTAATACTACTAAGGAGAAGTATCTAATAATTAATATTATAATATTAAGGTAGTTATATAAATACTGTAAGCTCTATAAAGTATAGTGGATTAATAGAGATAATAATATTACTATTATTTTTATAAAAAATACTCTAAACTATACTCTCGAGAGATTTATTAATTTAAACTATATAACTATTTAAATAGAGGGATAAGTAACTTAAGTGGAGTAGATAAATAGGTATTTGGATATTATTTAGGTAAAAGGATATAGATTATAAAAGATACTATTTTTTATATAAATAGATAGGTACTAGGGTATATAATAAAAAGAAAAGTTACTAGTGTTAGTTATACTATACTGTAGGGTATATAGTAACTATATATACTACTATATATATAGCAGTATACCCTCTAGAGCCTACTAGCTATAGGTGCTTAGTATCTGGCGCTAATTATAGCTAAATATTGTAGCAATTAGTAAGTAATTACTATACTGTAGGTCTAGAGTCTTATATAGCGCTATATACTATATAATATAGAAATAATAAGAACTAATAATTAGAATATCAGTTTGCATTAATATAACGAGATTATATATAGTATACAATTGCCCTAATAATTAAACTAACAATTAGCTACACTTAACTAATATATTAAGATTATTTACTAATACAAGTAAGCTTAATTCTACTATATTTATATAGAAATTATAATTTAGCTTATATTTATAATAGAAAACTTTTATATTAATAGTGGAAAACCTTTATATTAGAAATATAAAATTTTATTTTAAAGGTAAGTAAAGTAAAATATAAATATTAAGATTATAGATATTAAAAGTATAATAAGTATTTAAATAAAGTAGCTATAGTTAGTAGTAATTACAATTTTTTAAGATATTAAAATTATATATAATATAAAAATATAAGGATATAAGAGTATAAGGTTAATGCGGAAGAAGTTATTAGTTATTTATAGTAAAAATATTAATATAAAATAAATATATTAACTACTATAGCTTTAAGGAATTTAAGCTTAAATTAACTTAAAGCTAACTATAGTAGTTAGTGGGGGGTAGAAAAACTAAAACTATGTTTTAGGAAGTAATATATCTACTAATAGTTATAATAGAAAGTAAGCTATTAGCTTCTCCTGAAATAATATATTTAGTTACTTTTACTTTATATCTGTAGTGGTATTTAAGCTCTTTACCCAATATATAGTTCTAACTGTAAAATTTACCTAGCAACAGTATTTATACTAATACTAGCTTATAATTACTTTAAATAGTAATAAAATTACCTATTATTATAGATGATTATACTTCCAGTTATAATATTTAACTCTATAGTAGAGAAAGACCTAATAGTAATAATTAGTAAAAGCTTTAGTAAGACTAAAGCTTAATATATATAGCTGAAAGTAACTACTAAGGTTATAAAGTTAAGAATCTTTATAAACCTCTTAAAGATAGAATAAAATAAAAGGCTGAAAGCTAAGTATTTTATAATCTATCGCTCTTCTATATCTAAACTATCCTTAATATTACTTTTATAATAAAACTGGAATTCTCCTTAAATCTATATAGCTACCTGTAACTAGAGTAATATAATAGTAGATTCTAAATATTCCTTTATAATTCCTATAATAGGGAATATTAATATTTTCTAAAAAGCTTAAGTAATATTATAAATACTAATATTAGTAAGTAAACTCTGAATATTTAGAAGAAAATCATCCAGTTATTCTATAATTTACTATATTAAGCTAATAATTTTGGAAACTAGTTATTAATTAGATAGTATCCTAATATTAATATATTATATTAGTTACTAGATACTTTAGAATATTATAGTATTATAATTAATAGAATTTTGGATATTATATAGTTATACTAAAAGTATCTATATTTATACTAATATTATTTTTATATTAACTATATTTAATATATTAAGATTATTTACTAATCAAAGTAGGCTAAGTTCTATTATACTTATATAGAGATTATAAGTTAGCTTATATTAGTAGTAGAAAACCTTTGTTTTAGTAGTAGAAAACTTTTATTTTAGTAGTAGAAAACTTTTATATTAGAGGTATAAAGTTTTATGTAGGGGGTTTATAGAATATTAAGGTTATAGATATTAAGGTTATAATAAGTATTTAAATAAAGTAGCTATAGTTAGTAGTAATTAAATCTCTTAAGATATTTAAATTATATATAAATAACGTAAGGATATAAGGATATAAAGGGAGAATATAAAGTTGATATTATTGGTTTCACTAGGGGAAGGCACGTCGTACGTGTTATTACGTACGGTATACTGATAGGGTTGAAGGTGTTGATATTTGTGGTGCGTGGCCTATAGGCTACGTATGTAGATCTAGAGGCTATAGGTATAGCCCGTGCGGGCTATACAGCCCTACTATTTACCTAATGTAGCTATAGTGTAGTGGGCTATAAGGTAGCCTATAATAGGTTAGCTAGTTAGCTATACTGGTTAAACTGACACTATTAACCTTTTATTTATACTATAGTAACGTCAAGATCTATATATAAAAATACCTAAATATCTATATACTAAATACCTTCTTTTTAGATAGTTTTCTTTTATCTCTGAAAATATTATCTATCTACTCCTCTATGTAATTATAGTAGTTATAATAATTACTGGGATCTCTTTAAGTGAATATTAGAGATTAAAGGGATATAGGATCCTGTTTGAGGAGTTTGCTTTTAGTAAAGGAGGCTGTTTTCGATCTCTGTGTGTGTTAGTTTCACTAGGGGAAGGTATGTCGTACGTGTTATTACGTATGGTATACTAATAGAGGTTGAAGGTGTTGATATTTATAGTGTGTAGCCTATAGGCTACATATAAGCTAGATCTAGATACTCTAGGTAAGTAGTTACTAATTGCCTGGCAGATAGTAATAACTAGTAGCTAGTTATTACTAGTAGTTAGTTTCTGCCACTAGGTTATACTATATAGTTAGTATACTATAGGATCCTAATAATCTTATAACTATTATATTACTAATATTAGTAAACTTCCTTTTTTACTTTTTTAACTATAATATACTATATCTCTATATATAAAATAAAATTAATTAAATAATTTATATCTTTTAACTAAATAACTTTCTAAATTTCCTCTTTTTATTCTAAATAAGTAACTTATCCCTCTATATAAACTATTATATTATTTATATTAATAAACTTCTCTAGAGTATAATTTAGGGACTTTTTAGTAAACATATTAGTAAAATTATTCTTACTATTAATCTACTATATTTTATAAAGTTCTTAATATTTATATAATTACCTGAAAGTTATAATATTAATTATAAGTTTCTTCTCTCTTATAATATTAAGTTTTATAAGATATTTATATAATAAATATAAATTAGTATAAATAATTATAAAGATAGGAGGAAGATTATAATAAACTATAATCTTTTATAAAAATATAATAATATTAAAATATAAAATCTATATTAGTAACTATAATATAGATATCTAAAGTAAATATACTTCTAATTACTTTTTTACTTTTAGTTATTATAATAATAAACTAAATTACTTTAGATTATAAACTTACCTTTACTAGTAATTATCTTTTAGCTTAGAATTATTATAAATTCCAGTTAAAATAATAAATTAATATTATTAATAAAGAAACTATCTATAAAAATATAGAGATATATTTTAGAGAAGTTAAGAGGAATGAAAATTAACTTTTAATCTAAATATTCTATTTACTATTTAATATACTTATTAAAAGTAGTAATATTATTATTAGAAGACTATTATTATTATATTATATATAAAAGGTTAAAAAATACTTCAGACTAGTAAATCAAAATAATATATACTCTATATATATATTATTTAATATAAATCTTTTTAAATATCTTAGAATTTATAAGAATATTAATAATAGTAAGCTTATAATTTTAATTTTTTTACTTAAGAAGGAAATTTCCACTTTAGAAGGAGAGTATATTATTATTAAATATTAGTAATATTAATTTTATAAGGAAGATTTAAGGTTTTACTATAAGGGAGAATTTTACTAATTTTTTATCTCCTTATTAAGTAAAAATAATATTAGAAAACCTAAGAATATCATTAATTTATATACTAATTATACTAAATACTTTATTATTAAGTTAAAATATAAGGAGGTAAACATTATAAGTAGATATTTCTATATATAATTATTCTTTATAATATTTTATATATATTACTTACTAGTAAATACTAATTTCAGTTAAACTATAAAATAGTTTGATAATTATTATTAGAGATCCTAAAAAATATTAGTTTTTAAGGTAAGTAAGTAACTTGACTATAATATATCTTATAAGTTTAGTTTTAGTTTAAATATAAATCTAAATAATATCTTTTAGTTAAAAGAGGAAGTTTTGATTTTTTATTAATATAGAGGTAATAATTATAATTAATTTTTAGCTATTTCTCTAAATTATAGGAGATTGAGTAAGGATTATAAGTTTCCTATCATCTCTAAAATCTTAGATTATAAATCTTAACTTCTTATATATTTAGTTATTATTCTTATTCTTAATTTTATTAATAATTTAATTTTTAAACAAAGTATAATCTTTATAGAGAATAAGATTATACTATATAATCTTAACTATATTATCATTAATAATATTTCTTACTTCCTTCTTTATTAACTTTTTAAAAGGAAAACTAAAAATAATACTAATCTCTTTTTAGTAGAGAGATTAAGAGAAAGTTAAGTTAGTTTCTTTCTTAGCTGTAAAGAAAACTATAAAGTAATCTTTTTAGTTACTTTCTTATTATATAAGAGTAACCTAATTAAATAAGATTTATAAAGATTTAAGGAATAATCTTATAGCTTTCTAATATCTAGTATACTTATTTTTCTTAGAGGGTAGTAATATTTTTTTTTAATATAAAGAGGAAGAATATTATTATCTTTTAGTATCTCTAAAATATTCAGAAGTTTAAAAATAATAAGAGATAAAATTAAAGTAAATAAATTTTCTTAAGAGGAATCTCTAGTTTTATTAATATTATTATTATTATATCTATATTAGAAATATTCTTATATTTCTATTAGGATATATCATTAAGGAGAAATATTATTATTCTTATAGTATATTTTTATAGTAATTAAGTAGATTATTTAGGAATTATAAGGAAAGTTAATAATATATATCTAACTATAGGTAGTAAGTAAGTAGAAAGAATCTTACTAATTTTTCTTTTCTTACTATATATATATATATAAGAGACTATAATAGGAAATTTATAACTTATAATATATTAAGATTATTATAAATAGTTATAATAACATTAATAATTTTTTTTATATACTTATAATAGATAATTTTAGTTACCTTCTAGATTACTTATATTTATAAGATTATTTTTAGAGATAAAGTAGAATCCTCAGTAAGTTAGAAGTAAGCTCGAAAAATAAGAAGTATAAATATAAGATTATTTAGACTAATAATATTATTTATTAA
This sequence comes from Colletotrichum lindemuthianum, assembly GCA_001693025.2. Lineage (NCBI taxonomy): Eukaryota > Fungi > Ascomycota > Sordariomycetes > Glomerellales > Glomerellaceae > Colletotrichum > Colletotrichum lindemuthianum. The sequence continues at coordinate 24,569 of MASP02000517.1, forward strand.
CTTATAAGTAGCCTGGAAGTAATATTCTCATAATAATAATAAGTATTCTTAATAGTAAATTTTATATATATAATAGAGAAGAATATAATAATATTCTACTTTACTAATACTATTACAAATCTTAATAAATATAATCCTAATAGTTAAGCTTATTATTTTAGCTTCTAAATAAAAATCTTTAGATTAGAAGTTTATTTTAGTATTAGTAGAGATACAATTAGGTAAATTTAGATAAATATTAACTTAGTATACTTTAAGAGTTTCCTATATTAATCTTACTAAAATATTAGATAGGAATTAAATAATATTAAAAATAGTAACTATATTAATAATATAGGGGATAAAATAATTATTCTTAAGATAAAGGATATTAATAATAACTTAAAAATTAAAATTAATATTATTATAGAAAGGAAATCTAAATTAAGAGGGAGTAATATTATATATTTAGTATTAGTAGTAATAATTTTAAAGAACTATAAAAACTTCTCAATTAACTAAATATCCAGCTTTATAGAGAACTTCTTAAAAATATATAATAAATAGATATCTAAAATAATAATAGAGTCTCTAGATCTCACTCTCTATTAGATATAAGAAAGTAAATATCTCCTCCTTATTTAATAATATCTATAGATATCCCTATTTATATATAATTAAGATAACTCTCTTATTTTAATATAATTAGTTATAGATATTATTAAAAATAATATTTAGATAATTTATATTAGTAAGATATAATAGAAATAAAATTTTATAAGGACTGATATAGAATATTATTATACTAAATAATATAAATATATTAATTATATTTATTATCTTTATAAATTTACCTTCTCTAAAATAAATATAAATTAATTCTCTTCTAGAAGTTTTTAAGAGAATAGAGAGAAAGATAGTTTATTTCAGAATATTAAACTGGAAGTAGCTAACTATAAAGTAATTAATAGTATCTAAGTTAGGTAAAATCCCTTAGAAAACTATATCTAAATAATATTCTTTAAGAATAAATATAAATATTAAAATAATAATCTCCTTAATTATATTATTTTCTTTCAATAGAATATAAATTACTATTTAATCCTAAAGGATCTTTATAATCTTTTAACTATCTAGACGTATAGAGCTTTTTAAAGTAAAATATTATAAAGTTATTTAAAATATTACTTAGAGGATTGAATATCTTAAATTAATTTTCAAGCTGATAATCCTAGAGGTAATATACTACTATATTATCCTTAATATTAATCTTATAAATATCTCTAAGATTATTATTTAAATTTTCTACTTTTTTATATTATATAAGAAAGTAATAATAAGGAAATATTAATATATTTACTATATAGAAGTTAGATTTATATTAATTATAAAAGTTTTTTCTCTCCTTAAGAGAGTATCTTATTAACTAGTAGTTAAATTTACTATAAATATAATATTTCTTATTAGATTAATTATATAAAATAGTAGAAATTAAATAATATCCTTCTTTAAATAATATTGAGAAATATTTTTAATAGCTATATTTATATTCTCAGTAAAAACTCTAAAGTAAGTTATATATCTAGTGAGTTTAATATTAATCTATATTAATTAATAAGGATCCTTTAGGATTATTAATATTTTTAAGTATAGATTAGAATATTATAAGAAGGAAACTTATAGTAATATTAACTATAAATTATAATTAGTTATAAACTTTCTAGTATATTACTATAAAACTAAAAAGAACTAGTTAGTATTCTAATATCTTTTAATATATATTTAAAAGGTAGTTTTAAAAGCTGAAATTAGTATATTATTTAAGAAGAAAGATTCTCTAAATATATATTAATTTAGTAAAAAGGATCTTAAATGCTTTTTTTCTTATCTTATCTAAATTATTAGTAATAATATTTCTGAATATTATATTATACTAGTTAGTAAGGTAAACCTATTAACTTTTATCATTTTTAAAGTAGTTTTTAATATATTAAACTATATTATAAAATATTATAAAATTAAGAGAATTACTAAAATAGTTAAAATAATATTAAAAAACTTAGTTTTTAATATAATTAAAAAAACTCTAACTTGAATATAATTAAGTATATCTAACTTTAGATAATAATTTCTAAAGATATAGATTTTTAATTTAAAGATATTATAGAAAATTCCTCTATATTTTATTTTAGAATTATATATTTTTATTAGATTAGTTATATTCTTAGTTATTAGTATATTAATTAAGAGAAGTTTAGTTTTTTAGTAATTATTTATAAAATTAATATATAGAGAAGATATTATAGAGAATAGAGTAGAAAGTTTATATTATTAATTCTAATTATAAGGAGGTTATTATTCTTATTAATTTTAAAAATCTTATTATTTAGATTATCCTTATTACTGAGAAGCTATATCTATTACTAATAATAATAAATTAACTATAAATTTCTCTGCTTATTAAAATACTCCTTAAAATTAATTTCTAGAAATAGCTAGATAAATATTAAGTTTTATAAGATTTCAATAAGTTACTTTTTATTATTACTTCTAAATTATAAGATATATCTACTAAGTAAAAATAATATTATTAAGAAAGTTTAGTTAGTTATTAATAAGTATTTTCAAATTCTATAATTTTATAATTATTTTTTAGATTTCTTCCTTAGTCTATAAAATAAACTTATTTTACTTTATTAAATTTATAAGAATCTAATAAATTTATTTACTTTTTATATTAATGTTAATATTATAAATAAGAAAAATATTCTATAAATACTAAGATACTTATTTATCTATAATAACTTATATATTTTCTAACTAATCCTTAAAATTATCCTTAAAAGAATTTAGAAAGTTTCTACTAAAAGAATAATTATATATATATATTATTATAATTTATATTATTTAGTTATTAATTTAGTTAGAATTATACTTTATAATAAAATTAAACGTTTTTTATTTATTAAAGATCTTATTATTAAGAAGAAATTTCAGTTTTATTAATATACTTACTTCTAAAGAAATTATATTATTTATTATATTAAGATTTTTAAAAGATCTTTTGAGAAATTCTATTAATTTAGATATTTTGCTAATTATTTCCTAATTATAGAGAAATTATAAAGAAATATAAATTAAAAGAGAGAAAATAGAGAGAAATAGAAGATTCCATTTTTACTATTTACTAATCTTATTTATTAATATTATATAGATAAAATTTAATCTTAGAGAGGGAAACTATCTATTAGTTAAATAAAGAAAAAAAGGAAAGAAAATATAAAAATATAAAAAAGAAAAAAAGAAATATAAAGAGATTTAGAAAGACTTAAGATATTATAAATTTCTTTATTATAGAAATTTAATAAATCTTATAATAGAAATACTTAATGAATATACTTATATAAGATATTTTTAGTATCTCTTCTATAAATTAATCTTAAATATAAATAAATATCTAGTTATTAGAATTAAGAAATATTAATATAATTATTAAAAAAATATTATTTTATTTTAAGTTAAGTAAGAAGTCATTATTAAAAATATCTAAATAGATTAAGAGATTAGTAATTTTATTTTAAATGAAATTAAATACTTTTTTATTATTCTTTCTATTTAAATAAATCTTACTAATCTATAGTAAATAGTAGTAATAAGATTAACTACTAATTAATATTAATTTCACTAGGGGAAAATATATTATATATATTATTATATATAATATACCAATAGCAGTTAAAAATATTAATATTTATAGTATATAGCCTATAGGCTATATATTAGCTAGATCTAGATACTCTAGGTAATTAGTTACTAATTACCTAGTAAGTAGTAATAATTAGTAGCTAGTTATTACTAGTAGCTAGTTTCTACCACTAGGCTGTATTATATAGTCAGTATACTATAAGGTCCTAATAGCTTTATAGCTATTATACTACTAATAGTATAGTTAATATCTTTATAGTAGCTAGAAGTAATATAAAGTTATAAAGCTGTAAAGCCATAAAACTGTGAGGCTATAAGGCTATAAAGCTGTAAAACTATAAAGTTATAAAGCTATAAAGTTATAGCTGTAAGAATATTCAGAGAGGTTTATAATATTACTTTAAGAGGGTAGTAATATTATATACCCTCTAGTAATCTCTACTAGAGACTACATAAAAACTATAAGTTATATTACTTAGAGTAGTTAGTAATATTACTATATAGCCCTCTAGTAATCTCTAAGGTTATTACGAAGGACTATATAAAAGAGTATAGATTTATAATATTACCTCAAGAGGTTAGTAATATTATATACTCTCTAGTAGTCTCTAAAGTTATTATTATTAGAGACTATATAAAAGCTATAGGTTATACTATCTCGAGAGTAGAGGTAGCATTACTATAGACCTTACCTCGAGAGAGTAGTAAGGCTATATACCCTCTAGCAGTCTCTGAGGTTACTAGAGACCATACGAGAGAGTATTTATTAAATAACCCTCAGGGAGCCTCCAAAAGTAACATAAAGGCTGTAGGAGAGGGCTTTTATCATATAGTTCTCAGAGAGCCTTCGAGAGTAATATAGCGGAGGCTGTAGGAGAGGGTGTTTGTCGTATAAGTGTGACCCTCAGGGAGCCTCCAAGAGTAATATATGGAGGCTGTGGGAGAGGGCTTTTATTGAATAGCCCTCAGGGAGCCTCCGAGAGTAGTATACAGAGGCTGTAGAAGAGGGTGTTTATTATATAGCCCTCAGGGAGCCTCTAAGAGTAACGTGGGAGCTATAGGAGAGGGTGTACGTTTGCCGTATAGCCCTCAGGGAGCCTCCGAGAGTAACGTGCGGAGGCTGTGGGAGAGGGCTTTTGTCGAATAGCCCTCAGGGAGCCTTAAGGGCTGTAGGAGAGGGCGTTTGCTAGTATAGCCCTCAGGGAGCCTCAAGAGCTGTGGGAGAGGGCGTTTGTCATATAGCCCTCAGGCCTCTAAGGTGACGGGGATGCTGTAGATAAGGGTGAGGCCTCACCTCGAGAGGTTAGTAATAGCTTTATATATCTACTGAATATACCTAATGTAAAGTATACCTAGGATATTATTACAGGTATCTTAAGTATAGATAGGTATCTAGCTACCAGAATTAAGATATATTAGTATATCCCCCTAATAAAATATTACTTTACCTTAAGTTAGGTGAGAGGTTATATATTAGTTTCACTAGGGGAAGGTATATTATATATATTATTATATATAGTATACTAATAGGGTTAAAGGTGTTAATATTCGTAGTATATAGCCTATAGGTTATATATAGACTAGATCTAGATATCCTAGGTAATTAGTTACTAATTACCTAGTGGGTAGTAATAACTAGTAACTAGTTATTATTAGTAGCTAGTTTCCGCTATTAAACTATACTATATAGTTAGTATACTATAAGATCCTAATAGTCTTATAATTATTATATTACTAATATTAGTAAACTTTCTTTTTACCTTTTAACTATAATATATTATATCTCTATATAAAAGATAAAATTAATTAAATAATCTATATCTTTTAACTAAATAATTTTCTAAATTCCTTCTTTTTATTCTAAATAAGTAATCTATCCCTCTATATAAATAGTTATATTATTTATATTAATAAATCTCTCTAGAGTAAAATTTAGAGATCTATTAGTAAAAATATTAGTAAAATTATTCTTACTATTAATTTACTATATTTTATAGAGTTCTTAATATTTATATAATTACCTTAAAGTTATAATATTAATTATAAATTTCTTCTCTTTTATAATATTAAGTTTTATAAAATACTTATATAATAAATATAAGTTAATATAGATAATTATAGAAATAGAAGGAAAATTATAATAAGTTATAATCTTTTAAAAAAATATAGTAATAATATATATAAAATATATATTAGTAATTATAATATAAATCTCTAAAATAAATATATTTCTAATTACTTTTTTATTTTTAGTTAAAAGATAATAAACTAAATTACTTTAGATTATAAACTTATTTTTATTAGTAACTATCTTTTAGCTTAGAATTATTATAAATTCTAATTAAGATAATAAATTAATATTATTAGTAAAGAAGCTATCTATAAAAATATAAAGATATATTTTAGAGAGATTAAGAAAGATAAAGATCAACTTTTAATCTAAATATTCTATTTACTATTTCATATACTTATTAAGAGTAGTAATATTATTACTAGAAGGTTATTATTATTATATTATATATAAGAAGTTAAGAAATATTTCAGGCTAGTAAATTAAAATAATATATACTTTATATATATATTATTTAATTTTTTTTTAAGTATTTTAAAGTTTATAAAAATATTAATAATAGTAAGTTTATAATTTTAGTTTTTTTTATTTAAGAAAGAAGTTTTTATTTTAGAGGGAGAGTATATTATTATTAAATATTAGTAATATTAATTTTACAAGGAAGATTTTAGATTTAACTATAAGGGAGATTCTCACTAGTTTTTTATCCTCTTATTAAGTAAAAATCATATTAGAAAAACTAAGAGTATTATTAGTTTATGTATTAATTATACTAAATATTTTATTATTACGTCAAGAGATAAGGAGGTAAAAATTATAAGTAAATATCTCCATATATAATTATTCCTTATAGTATTTTAAATATATTACTTACTAGTAGGTATTAGTTTCAGCTAAACTATAAAATAATTTAATAATTATTATAATAGATTCTAGAGAATATTAATCTTTAAGGTAAGTAAGTAACTTAGCTATAATATATTTTATAAATTTAATTTTAATCTAAATATAAACTTAAATAATATCTTTTAGCTAAAAGAAGAAGTTTTTATTTTTTATTAATATAGAGGTAATAACTATAATTAATCTTTAGCTACTTCTCTGAATTATAGGAGACTAAATAAGGATTATAAGTCTCTTATTATCTCTAAAGTTTTAGATTATAAATCTTAACTTCTTATATATTTAGTTACTATCTTTATTCTTAATTTCATTAATAATTTAAAATTTAAAAATAATATAATTTTTATAGAGAATAGAATTATATTAGATAATTTTAACTATATTATTATTTATAATACTTCTTACTTTCTTTTTTATTAACTTTTTAAAGGGGAGGCTAGAAGTAGTAATAATTTCTTTTTAATAGAGAGATCTAGAGAAATTGAAGTTAGCTTCTTTTTTAGCTATAAAAAAAGCTATAAATTAATCTTCTTAGTTACTTTCTTATTAAGAGAAGTTTTTCTAGTTAAATATAGCTTTAAAGAGTTTAAGGAATAACTTTATAATTCTCTCATATTTGGTATTTTTATTCTTATTAGAAAGTAATAATATATTACTTTTAATATAAAGAGAGAGAATAATATTATTTTCTAATATCTCTAGAGTATTTAGAGGTTTCAGGATAATAGGGAATAAAATTAAGGTAAGTAAAGCTTCTTAAGAAGAATCTCTAATCTTATTAATATTACTATTATTATATTTATAGTAAAAGTATTTCTATATTTCTACTGAAATATATAGTTAAGAAGAAACATTATTATTTTTATAGTATATTTTTATAGTAGTTAAGTAGAACTCTTAAGGATTATAAGGAAAGTTAATAATATATATCTTACTATAGGTAGTAAGTAGATAGAAGAAACTTTACTAACTTTTCTTTTCTTACTATATATATATAAGAAATTATAGTAGGAAACTTATAATTTATAATATATTAAAGTTATTATAAATAACTAAAATAATATTAATAATCTTTTTTATATACTTATAGTAGATAACTTTAGTTACTTTTTAGATTATTTATATTTATAAGATTATCTCTAGAGATAAAGTAGAATCTTTGGTAAGCTAGAAGTAAGCTCTAAAGATAAGCAATATAAATATAAGATTATTTAGTTTAATAATATTATTTATTAACTTATAAGTAACCTAGAGGTAATATTTTTATAATAATAATAAATATTCTTAATAGTAGATCTTATATGTATAATAGAGAAAAATATAGTAATATTTTACTTTACTAATATTATTATAAATTTCAATAGATATAATTCTAATAGTTAAGTTTATTATTTTAGCTTCTAAATAGAAATCTTTAGATTAGAAGTTTATTTTAGTATTAATAGAAATGAAATTAAGTGGATCTAAGTAAGTATTAATTTAGTATATCTTAAAAGCTTCCTATATTAATCTTACTGAAATATTAAGTAGAAATTAAGTAATTCTAAAGGTTTTAGGTATATTAATAATATAGAAAATAAAATAGTTACTTTTAAGGTAAAAAATATTAATAATAACTTTAAAGTTAAAGTTAATATTATTATAGAGGGTAAATTTAAATTAAGAGGAAGTAATATTGTATATTTAATATTAGTAGTTGTATTTTTTGAAAGCTATAAAAGCTTCTAAATTAACTAGATATCTAGCTTTATAGAGAATTTCTTAAAGATATATAATAAATGAATATCTAAAATAATAATAAAGTCTCTAGATTTTAATCTCTATTAGATATAAGGAAGTAAATATTTTCTCCTTATTTAATAATATTTATAAATATCTTTATTTATATATAATTAGGATAACTTTCTTATTTTAATATAACTAGTTATAGATATTATAAAAAGTAATATTAAAATAATCTATATTAGTAAAATATAATAGAAATAGAATTTTATAAGGAATTATATAGAATATTATTATATTAAATAGTATAGATATATTAACTATACTTATTATCTTTATAAGTTTACTTCCTCTAAAATAAATAGAGATTAATTTTCCTCTAGAAGTTTTTAAGAAAATAGAGAGAAAGATAGTTTATTTCAGAATATTAAACTGAGAGTAATTAGCTATAAAATAGTTAGTAGTATCTAAGTTAGGTAAAATCCTTTAGAAAACTATATCTAAATGGTATTTTTAAGGATAAATATAGATACTAAAATAGTAATCTTTTTAATTATATTATTTTCTTTTATTAGGATATAAATTACTATTTAGTTTTAGAAACTCCTTATAATTTTTTAACGATCTAGAAGTATAGATTATTCTTTAAAATAGGAAGTTATAAAGTTATTTAAAGAGTTACTTAGAAGATTAAATACTTTAAGTTAATCTTTAAGTTAGTAGTTTCAGAGATAATATACTACTATATTATTTTTAATAGTAATTTTATAAATACCTTTAAGGTTATTATTTAAACTTTCTACTTTATTATACGAAATAAAGAAATAGTAATAAATAAATACTAATATATCTACTATATAGAAGTTAGATTTATATTAATTATAAGAGTTTCTTCTCTCCTTAAGAGAGTATCTTATTAACTAGTAATTAAGTTTATTATATATATAATATTTTTTATTAAATTAGTTATATAAAATAGTAAAGGTTAAGTAATATCTTCCTCTAAATAGTATTTAGAAGTATCCTTAATAGTTATATTTATATTCTTAGTAAGAACTCTAAGGTGAATTATATATTTAGTTAGTTTAATATTAATTTATATTAATTAAGAAGGATCTTTTAGGATTATTAGTATCCTTAAGTATATATTAAGATATTATAAGAGGGAAGTTTATAATAATACTAACTATAGATTATAGTTAGTTATAGACTCTCTAGTATATTACTATAAAACTAAAGAAAACTAACTAATATTTTAATATTTTTAATATATATTTTAAAAGTAGTTTTAGAAGCTAAAATTAGTATACTATTTAAGAGAGAAGATTCTCTAAATATATATTAGTTTAGTAAAAAGAATCTTAAATATCCTCTTTCTTATCTTATCTTAATTATTAGTAATAATATTTCTAAATATTATATTATATTAGTTATTAAAGTAAACCTATTAATTCTTATTACTTTTAAAATAGTTTTTAATATAGAAAATTATATTATAAAGTATTAAGAAATTAAGAGAATTACTAAAATAGTTAAAATAGTATTTAAAAACCTAATCTTTTAGTATAATTAAGAACATTCTAATTTATATATAATTGAATATATCTAACTTTAGATAATAGTTTCTGAAAATATAGATTTTTAATTTAAAGATATTATAGAGAACTTCTCTATATTATATCTTGAGGTTATATATTTTTATAAAATTAGTTATATTCTTAGCTATTAGTATATCTATAAGTAGGAATTAAGTTTCTTAGTAATTATTTATAAGATTAATATATAGAAGAAAAGTTATAAAAAGTAGAGTAGGAAGTTTATATTATTAGTTTTAGTTATAAGGAGGTTATTAATCTTATTAATCTTAAAAATCCTATTATTTAAATTATCCTTATTATTAAAATTCTATATTTATTACTAATAATAGTAGGAGGATTATAAATTTCTTAACTTATTAAGATAGTTCTTAGGATTAGTTTCTTAAGGTAGCTAGATAAATATTAAGTTTTATAAAATCTTAATAAATTATTTTTTATTATTACTTCTAGAGAGTAAAATATATTTACTAAGTAAAAATAATATCTCTAAGGAAGTTTAGTTAGTTATTAATAAGTATTTTAAAGTTTTATAATTTTATTATTATATTTTAGACTTTTTCTTTAGTCTATAGGATAGACTTATTTTACTTTATTAAATTTATAAAGATTTAGTAAATTTATTTATTTTTTATATTAATCTTAATATTATAGATAATAAGAATATTTTATAAATACTAAAGTAGTTATTTATCTATAATAACTTATATTTCCTCTAGTTAGTTTTGAAAATTATTTTTAAAGGAATTCAGGAGGTTTTTACTAAACATATAATTATAGATATATATTCTTATAATCTATATAATCTAGTTATTAATTTAGTTAGAATTTTACTCTATAGTTAGATTAAATATCTTTTATTTACTAAAGATCTTAATATTAAGAAGAAGCTTTAGTTTAATTAATATTTTTACTTCTAAAGAAATTATATTATTTATATTACTTAATATATTAAGGTTTTTAAAAGATCTTCTAAGAAATTCTACTAATTTAGATATTTTACTTATTCTTTCCTAACTATAGGGGAATTATAAAGAAGTATAAATTAGAAGGAAGAGAAAGAAGAGAAATAGAAGATTTCATTTTTATTATTTACTAATTCTATTTATTAGTATTATATAGATAAAATTTAATTTCAGAGAGGGAGACTATCTACTAGTTAAATAAAGGAAGAGAGAAAAGAAAATAGAAAAATATAGAGAAGAAAAAAAGGAATATAAAGAGATTCTAAAATTTAGAATATTATAAATTCCTTTATTATAGAAATTAAGTAAATTTTATAATAAAGATATTTAATAAATATATTTATATAAAATATATTTAGAACTTTTTCTATAAATTAATCTTAAATATAAATAGATATCTAGCTACTAAAATTAAGATATATTAATATAATTATTGAAGAAATATTACCTTACTTTAAGTTAGATAAGAAATTATTATTAAAAATATCTAAATAGATTAAGAGATTAGTAATTTTACTTTAAGTTAAACTTAATAATTTTCTATTATTATTTCTATCTAAATAAATCTTACTAATTTATAGTAAATAGTAATAGTAAGATTAATTACTAATTAGTATTAATTTCACTATAGGAGAATATATTATATATATTATTATATATAATATACTAATAAAGTTAAAAATATTAATATTTATAATATATAGCTTATAAGCTATATATAAGTTAGATCTAAATACTTTAGGTAATTAGTTACTAATTACCTAGTAGGTAGTAATAACTAGTAGCTAGTTATTACTAGTAACTAGTCTCTACTACTAGGCTGCACTATATAGTTAGTATACTGTGGGGCTCTAATAGCTTTGTAGCTATTATACTACTAATATTATATTAGGAATATTTAAATAGATTAGAAGATTAGTAGCTTTACTTTAAGTTAGATTTAATAATCTCTATCTTCTGTTTCTGCCTAAATAAATCTTACTAATTTGTGAATAACCTTATAGCCTGAAGTATATAGCTTAAAGCTAATAAGATTAACTACTAATTTGTATTAGTTTCACTAGGGGAAGATATATTATATATATTATTATATATAGTATACTGATAGGGTTAAAGATATTAATATTCGTAGTGTGTAACCTATAGGCTATATATATAGATCTAGAGGCTATAGGTATAGTCTGTATAAGCTATATAGCCTTACTATTTACCTGATGTGGCTATAGTGTAGTGGGCCATGAGGTAGCCTATAATAAGTTAGCTAGTTAGCTATACTGGTTAAAATAATAAATATAGAAGAAGTTATTAGTTATTTATTATCTGCGAAAAAATTAATATAAAGTAAGTATACTAACTACTATAGCTGCAAGAGATTTAACTTTAGATTAACTTAAAGTTAGCTATAGTAGTTAGTGGAGGGGTGGGAAAGCTAAAATTATACTTTAGGGGGTAGTATATCTACTAATAGTTATAATAGAAAGTAAGCTATTAGCTCCTCCCTCAAAATAATATATTTAAGAAATAGAGTTTATATTATTTAAAGTTCAAGTATCTATACTCTTTCTATAGATTTTACCTTACTTAAACTAGTTAAAATAAAGCCTTATGCGGCATGCGTGGCTATATTGAGTTGCATATAATACACACTAGGTTTTGCCTCCTAATTATGTGTAACAATTAGTATGACGTTTTCGCTCAAGTTGCCCGCAGCTGAAGACGCAGCTAAGGCATCATATGACACGCACGCTTATGGCCAAGCCTTTACATTGTGCCCAGGCGTGTCCCGGGGATACCACCTACGACGTCGCCCCAGATAATGTCAGGTAGCTGTCAGATTTCCAACGATTCTATGTAGACGCAGGTACCACCACCTGCCATGGTCTAACCAGTCCTTCGTCACCCGTTGTGACGAGCATCTCCTCTAGTCCTTTTCTCTCCGAACCAGCATCAAATCTCTTACACCACGTGATGTGGTTGATCTCGTACGGCCCATGGGCCTTGGTGACTGTTCCCTGCAGATGCCATTGACTTGATCCTGCGGGCAGCTGCTCTCCCCCTGCACCTGACTTCCCAGTCTCTAGGGGGGGAACTGGCTCGGCATCGTTGTCTTCTCGAAAGACAGCAATCACGCCGTCGCTTCCCGTGCTGGCCAATAAACCCGTCTCTGCGCTCCATGCTACCGAGTAAATATCCCTGGTGTGCACCTTGGGCAGGACGGCGGTGCAGATCCAGTCCTCGCGAAGCGACCTCCTCATAGTATTTGGAATGCCACCAAGACCTGATCCGAAGGCTGCTCCACCGACACTGTCTGCCTCCTCTCCTGCGCCATCTTCTTGCAGAGTCCATATGCGTATTGTTTGGTCTGCAGAGTAGGTCATCAGCCTCGGAAACCCCTTATCCGCCCTCGGCTTCTGCTCCCACTGCAAGCCCCACACGGTGCCCGCGTGGCCTTCTAGGACCGCGACGCATGCCCACTCGCCGTCGCCGTCCTCACGCCAGATGCGAACCGTGTTATCATAGCTCGCGCTTGCGAGGACGTCGGCGCTATACCGCCTGCGAGAATTCCGGCCGGGCACGTCAGGACACCACGCGATGCCTTTCATGTCGCCACTGTGCTCGTTGAGCACGGCAACCGTCTCCCACTCGTCGTCGCCCTCGGAAGCGCCGACGTCCTCCCATATCCAGACAGTCTGATCGCGACTGCAAGTGGCAAGATATGCGCCGGATGGCGCGAACGAAACCCCCTTGATCTCGGAATCATGTCCCTCTAGGACGAGTGTGAACTCCCAGTCCTTGTCGCCGTCGCTTTCTGCTTCTCCGCTGGGGCGACGAGGCGTGCTCAGATCCATTTCGAGGTGCTCTGCGGCCGTCTCAACGCCGGAAAAGGGAAGCTCGCCATCCCAGCGCCAGAGACCAGCGGTCGAATCAAAACTGCCAGTGACGAGGCAGAGCTGGTGAGGAGGCAGGTTGGGTTTCCAAGCTACCGAGCGAACGGAGCGCGCATGACCGCCCGCCAGTTTGCTGTGGCACGATAGCGTGGAGAGCGAATAGATGGTAACGGCTTTCGAGTGTGCCGTGGCGATGAGTGGGAGCGTTGGATGAGGTACCGAGCACCATGCGCGCTCGTAGAGATCGGGCTTCAAAGGCGGAAGTGGGAGAAGTTGAATACTTGGTGACGAAGACATTTTCGACGGCAGGGTTGTTGCGAATCGGTTGTGACGGGAGAGGGCGGAGAAGAGTTGATTATCGTATGGGTCGGCTTCGGCCCAGGTTCAAGAGCTGCAGAACCTTCAGCTGGTCCACCTTTTGTAGTCAAGAGTATCTTCGGAAGTGAACATGGGAACAATGATGCGGTTGATCCTCGTGTATCCAGGTAGGGATTTACCACAGTGATGCGACACCCCACCAAGCCTACAGTGGGGGGACCTTAAAAACGGTCGACGATAAATGTCAGGAATCTGTTGCACGTAATTAGGGGGCAAAATCTGGTGTGTATTGTGTGTAACTAAACGTGGCCACGCATGCCGCGTGAGGCTCTATTTCGACTGGTTTAAGTGGGGTGAGGCCCGTGGAGATGCCGCGGGTGCCTGAGGTTTAAATTATGTACACTCTGTCACTTAAATATATTATTTCTAATATATTCCTCCAACTTAAAAAGCTATATTTATAGGCTGGCTTCTTTAAATAATACTACTTTAAATACTTTATTTATATTTTATAAGAAACTTCTTTTTTAACCTTATTATTCTTATTACACTTCTATTTCTATAATACAAAAGTAGTATTATTTATAGACCACTTAGATTTCTTTTATTATCTAAATTAAGAATAATTTTAAATATCTTAGATATCTTAAATATCTCTAAGTTTCTTTTTACTATATGATTATTAAATTTAGAGTTTATGAGTTCTGACTTATAGTTAAAAATCTTATTAAAGGTTTTAAACATTAAAATAAATAGCTTCTCTGAAAGTTCTTCTCTTACTGTATTTTTAGAAAGTTTAACTAATTTATTATATTAATTTAAATAATATAAATATTAAATTAGTAACTGTTAAACTAGGATAGAAGACTAGTAAATAGGTTAAGGGAAATTAAAACTCAATAAATTACAGAAGAATAGAAAGTTCAGAGTGGTATCTGAAAACAGTATTAATATTAGCAGAAATAGTAATAAAGATAGAAAGTTCTATTTCCACTAAAAGTAGGGAACTTCTATATATATTTATTAAAATAGAGTTTATTTTCAAAAGTATAAACCTTATATATAATAAATAAATAGAAGCTATTTATATATAAACTACTATATAATCCGTTTATCAAATATTCTATTATTAACGTTTAACTAATTTAGAGTATAATTTATAAAGATTATATAACCTAAACTCTTATAATTAATTTACTAAAGTAAATGGAAAATAAAAAATTGTAAAAGTAAATGGAATACTTAACTGTTATTTACTTAATATAAAGTATTTAGCATAAAAAAGTGTTGAAATACTAGGCTATAGGTGTTTACCCTATAGTAGTACTGTACCTACAGGCTGAATATTCCGTGGAATATTCTA
>MASP02000518.1:0-94634 GCA_001693025.2 Colletotrichum lindemuthianum
GTAAGTATATAATTTAGAATATTCTTAATAGTCTAAAGGGGAAGAATATACTTAATTTAACGTTAGATAATATTATCTATATTAAAGACTTTTATACCAACGTTATTTTAGAAGTTCTACTTCTTAAAAAAACTAAGATCTAGTATATAGGATTTAACTGTATATTTAGATATAAGCTACTTAACTGCTTTATTATAATAAGATAGCTATTTAGAAAGTATAACTTTATCTTTCTTGAATATAAGCTATTTTCTAACTACTTAATAGTTTATTTGAATGTTTCTAGTATAATCTTAAAGTTACTTTATATTCTATTATGATAATTTTAATCTTTAGTATCTCTACTGAATAATAGGTCTGATAATATCCTAATTTAGTATCTTTATACAGGCTATTTTTAGTTTTAATACTCTTAAATATCTAGTATTTAATATTTAGGGGGTGAAGATTATAGGTTTAAGGTAATTAGATTATTTATACTATATAGAAGCTTATTCTTAATAAGTTATTTCTAGATAACTATTTAAATTATATTTAGTTTACTTATTTTACAGAATCTCCTGGGATTTATTTAACTTTCCTAGGATATATATAAGTGATTTATAGGCGTTTATTATTAAGGATAAGTTCTTAGGTTTACTTTTTGTATTTACTTTTATAGATAAAACTTATACTTTAGTTTATTAAGTAATTATAACGTTTGAAAAATAGGTTAAATACTAGAAAGGTCTCTTAATTTATAAGATTCGCTAGAATATTAAGTAAGCTGTAATAATAATTAATAGCGAAATAAGTTATTAAATCTAGATAAAAGAGTAAGGTATTAATTTTAAGCTGTCTCTTTTATATATAAAAGAACTAGTTAGAATAAGTAAGTATATAAGAAAAAAACTAATAACTTAAGATATTAAGATATAAGAAGCTGCAGGATTACTATCCAAACTGTAGGTAAAAGTAATTTAAATAGTAATAATATTATATAATATATTTCTAAACGCTTAAAATAACTAGAAGTTACTATATAAGGTTAAAGAAACTTAATTCAGATAGTATTTTTTTAGTAGGTTTCAGAATATACTTTAAGTTTATATTAAGACTTATACCCCTATTAGGGATAGATTTATATCTATAGATATTAAATATATTTACTTAAGAAATACTATAAATAAGGTATTTTAAAAAGGTTATTTAAAGTTAAACTAAGGGGATATATTAGATATTTAGTAGGATATATTCTAAATACTTATAATCTCTATAGGATCTGGATTTTCTGTTTTTATAAAGTTATTATTATTTAGAACGTTAAATTTAACAAGAAAAGATTCTACTTAAAATATAACTTATATAAAGTATTTACTAAAGAAGTTATAAAACCTCTAATTAAACTGATTACTAAGGAGGAAGAAGATTCTATTTTTAAAGTATTTAGAGAGTTTAAATTAGAGAGAATATTTACTAAAGGATCTTCTTTTCTATTAGTAGTTTCTATAGTATTAAAAGTAGCTTAAGATATTAAGTTAAGTTCTAGCTTAATTTTAAAGACTAACGAGAGAGATTTAATAATATCTAAACTAACTTCTAAACTAATAGGATCAATATAGGCACCTAAAAATCGAAATTTAGAAAGTATATTAATAACTAGAGAATTAGATAGTATACTTAAAGTATAAGATCTAGCTAGCTAAGAGGGTGAACTTACTTTAAACTAGTTAGCTAGAGGTAATTATATTAAGATTCTCATTTAGCTAACTTAAGGGAGACTAAAATATAACTCTCTATTTTAGAACTTTAAGGTTTTAACAGCTTAAAAGTCAGGCTAATAATATAGAAGTAGATAATAATAGTAACTTAAATTTAAAATTAATATTAATAACTATATAATATTCTTAAAAGAATATAATAATAATATTTTATATTTTATAGAGTGTAAATAAGATAGTTTTACTAATATCTATCTACCTAATTAGTAATAGAAACTTAATAGTAATAATTTCAACTTTTCAATAGTTTTCCTTATTATTTAAAATATAGCTCTGAAGAAGAAGGATCTAGCTATATAGATTCAAATATATATTAACTAACTAGTAATACCTCCTAAAACCTGGAAGGATATTACTAACTTACTAGAATTCCTCTAAATATCCTTTATTGAAGCAGTAAAAGCTAAAATTATAAAGTTAAAAGAAAAGGATATCTGGTGAGAAATAGATTACTAGGATAGAAAGTTAAATTTCCTACTTTTAAAGTAAGTTTTTACTTATAAGATAGATACTAACAGTTTTCTAGAATAATATAAGGTGAGGATTTATATATATAGAGATATATAACTAGTTGATTCGCTGTAAACTATATATATAACGACGCTAGCTACTTGAACCTTTTAAGTAGTTATAATAATTATAATATAGTTTAATTTTAAAGTTTTTTAGTTTGATATTATTAATATATTTCTTAATACTATAAGGAATTTAAATAGTTTTTTAATAATAGTTAAATTATCTGATAGATTTAAGGTGGTAGGGAGGTATATAGAGTTTAAATAAGCTTTTTATAAGCTTTAAGATATATCTCTCCTGTAGTATAGAGTTTTCTATACTATACTAAAGTCTCTAGGTCTTATTCCTTACTTAGAGGAGTTTTATCTATTTAAAAACTAGAGTTTACCTATTTATATTCACTTCTATATAAATAATATTCTTCTCTTATACTATAAGGTAGCTGAAAAGGAAGTATTTAATATTATTACTAGTATAAAGTGAGTATATAAGCTAAAGGAATAGGGTTTAGTAGAGTATTTTCTGGGAGTTTGAGTGGTTAGAGATTGTAAGTATTAGAAGATTTACTTAGTTTATAATATATATATTACTAAAATTACTAAATATTTCAATCTTGAATATAGACTAACACTAATAACATTACTTCTAATAGTATTTTTTATTATAAATCTGGATTAAGTAATACTAAAAGAAATTCATATATATTAAACTAAGGTTAGTTTAATTCTCTATATATTAATTATAGTATAATTGGATATTTTATATACCTACTTTCTCTTATTAAGATATTTTATAAATCCTTCTTAAATATATTAAGATACTGTAGATTATATAATTTAGTATCTCTATAGGATAAGATTCCTAGCATTTTAGTTTAGAAACTTAGGGGATATAGATAAGATATTTTAGATACTCTTAATTACTAGAGATATTTTTTTATAGATAATAAAGATACTTAAAAATTAAGTTACAGCTATATTATTATTTTATTTAGAGGACTAATCTAATAGAAGGTTACTTGATAAAATATTATTATAATATTAACTACTAAGATAGAACTTCTTAATCTTAGATATATTTTAAAAGAGGCTATAGCTCTAAAGAGACTATTTTAAGATATAGAGTTAGATTTTAGAGATATTTAGAGAGTTTATTATAATAACTATTAAACTATCAGACTGGTAGTTTTAAATAGTGAGTGTCTATCTACTAGGGTTTAATATATAGATATTTAATAAATATAGTTACACTAAGAATATTTAAAAGGGAGTTTTAAGGTTATCTATATACTTATAGATATAATATTAATAGACAGACTAATAAAAAACTTAACTTAAGTGAAGTTTAAATAATGTAGAGTATTTCTTAACTTAATAGATTTTTAATTAATACTATTAGGATTATCTAAGCTAAACTACTTAGTCCCCTAAAAGCTAGAAGTTAAATAATAATAAATAAAACTTTAATTCTCAAAGGAAGGTTTTATAGTATTAATATAGAGTATAAGTAAATAGTGGAATTTATCTACTCTCTCGTGGGGAATAAAGATCTCTAGTTAAGTCTATATCTAACTTAAGAGAGACTATTTAAATTTATTACTTTGGGATAAAGCCTAAGTTATAGCTATTAGTATATAGAAATTAGGCTGAAGAGATATTAAAAATATATTAAATTCTATTGAAACTGAGGTTAGTGTCTAATAATCCTAACCTAAAGTAGGGGGGTATCTAATAGACCTAAAAGTTAAACTATTAAGATAACCTCTAAAATTACTAGTAACTAGCTGAGAGATAGAATTCCAGTTAAAAAATAATTTAGTTATATTTACAGTTAGGCTAGAGATCTAGTTAACTGTAAGTAGTTAAATAGGTAGTAAGGATAATAATACTTTAGCGATAGTATTTTTTAGAGTAATTAGTGTCTAAATAATAGAATTAGGAATATTTTTATTCTTAATAAAAGTTAATTTAAATTCTTTCTATTAGTTTAAATATAGTTTAAATTAGATTGTAATTTTTACGTTACTAACTTACTTACTTTTCGTCTGTGAGAGTTAGCTTTAGGTTAGTAATTTATAATAAGTTACTTATAGGATTATTATTAGATATCTTAATAGTTTTAATATAGTATTTAAATATATTATAAGTTTTTTAGGATATAGAGATATAGGTTTTTTAGGATCTATTTATACACTAGAAATAATATTTAGTGGGTATATTACTACTTCTAATTTTAATTAAGTAGAGATAGAGATTATAGTTAAGAATAAAATTTAAAATATAAATAGTATAGGAAATAGTTTAGAGAGGTTAAGCTTCTCTAATTATTTTATTTTTAACTAAGTGATTTTTATATTCTTCTGAAGTCTTAATTTTTAATTTACCCTTCTTAATAGGTGTGGATTTTTGAGAATTAGTAGATTTATTAGAGTTAGCTAATTAATACTATATACTTTTAAGCTGGTATTTTAGATTCTTAAGTTTAGAAGATATTTCTTAATTTTTAATTTAAGTGGACTATTTATAGATATAAGTATATTTTTATAATATTTCTTTAGGTGTTTAATAACCTCTTCGACTTTATCTTCTTCCTCTTCTTTAGGTTATTTAATTTTATAATTATCTTTTTTTAATAAGTTTAGACTCCTTATACTTATTCTTAATTAATAGATTACCTATGAGGTTTTCTTCCTTATTATTAGTAGGAGGGGTAATAATCTATATTTTCTTAGGATAATTATAGTGATACTTAATAATAGTGGGAGTAGCTAACTTCTTAATAGAGGTAGCTAACTTCTAAATAATAATATTCTTAGTATTACTAGATTTAGGTATATTAAGTAACTTAGATATAGAAAAATTAGGTGAAGATTTTTAGAGATTAGGGAATTTAGTAAAATATATTTTAATAAAGGTTTTCAGTTGGAAAACCTTAATTTCAGATTGCTACTTAATAGTAAAATACGTTTTGAAGGGATGTGAATACTCTATATTACTAACTTATTTTTAAATTGTATAAATAGACTAAATCCTAATGAAATTTGTAAGTTTGATAATAAAGTTTACTATTATGCTTGCGAGAAATAAAGAGTTAGTGTTAGTAAAATAAATAAATAAACTAAGTAGTTGCTGGATATAGTATATTTCCTGAAGAGAATAAAGAATTAGTTCTTAAGTTTTAGATATATTATTAGGAGCGAGGGAACGATGAAAATAATGAAAAATGCCTATTGTGAGGTTAAGTTCTATTTATTGAAGAGATATGAGGTTAGTGTTAGAGAGTGTCTCTTTTAATAAAGGAATTTACTGGGTGAGAATAAGAATAGGCTGATTAAAAATTATAGTATCCAGAATAAGGTGTAATAGAATTATATTATTAACCTCAGTAATAATGTTGTAAGTTACTTCAGTCTAAATTAAGTATTAGTGATAGTTAAAATGATTTATATGAAAAGATATATAAAATTTATAGTGGTAATATTTATAGCTAATAAATATAATAATAGTTAAGGTTATTAGTTGAGAAGATAAGAAGGTTTGGTGAGTATAATAAAGCTGAAGTTTGTAATATTTATAGGGTTAAGATTATATAATCTTGGAAGGAACTAATAGGTTACTTCTGCTGAATGTTAATAATAATTATATTAAAGATAAATATTATAATAGGTTAGTTAAGGAATGTTATTTCTTTTGTTTTAATATCTAAAGAATAACTTTTGATATTTATTTATAGTATTTTATTTATCTAAAACATACTATTTGGAGCTTAAAGTATAAGATTTCGTCTAGTAGTTATTCTGCTGGGGGTGTGTGTGAGAATAGTTATAGTATCTATTCTACTGTGTGGCTGTTCTAGCTTATATAAGGCCCAACTAGCCTATTTATATACATTCGATCGTTCTATTCTAGGTTGAATAGATTATACTTTTCAATAACCTATATTCAGACTGTATATTATGCTATTTATTTATTATATAGTATGATTTAGTTTTTATTATCTATAGGATCTATTACTTATTTATTACTTATAGTAATATAAAGTTTCCTTAAGTGTTATAATTAATTAGGATTTGTATTTTATATCTATTTACTATAATATTAAGGTAAAGATATTTATTATTATATTCTATTATTACTAGGTATAAAAACTTTATCTGAAATATTTTTCTTTATTCTTATTTAGTAGGTAAGTTTAGTTTTTTAACTATTTATAGTATCTCTATTCTAATATTATTCTACTTTTATAATAGTAGGTTATAATCCTTTCTTCTTAAAGTATTTTACTGAATATCAATTCTTTATATTTTAGTATCAGTAATATAGATCTATCTTTAGTATCGTTTTCTTATTTGTAAAGTTTATTATATTAATAATATTATTCTCTTACTTTATTAATATAATAGATTATATAATAGTCTGATTTATAGTCTATTTATTTACTAATAATATTATTTATATATACTATAAGGTAGTTTTTACTAGATATGAATACTATAAAATAGTTTTTATTAAAATGCTGAAGTTTTTAAAATCGTAGATCTATATTAAAGTATATATTCAGAATTAGATTATCCTTAATTTATCGTAGGAAGGATTATCGATCAAATTTATTACTGAAGTATAATATATAATTATCTTATATATAATATATCTAAAATATAGTTTAATAAGCTAAGTAATTAATTTATAGAAGTTTATACTCTATATTATAGAGAATTATCTTAGGGTAGTTTAGAGTCTAGTTACCTAAAACTCTATAGAATATAATAAATTACTTATCTTAAATTAGGTAAATACTCTTAATTCTCAGTTACTTACTTTTATTATTATATAGTTACTATAAAATAGAGGATCCTAGGTTTTTAATAATATTATTATCTAGCTTAATGTTATTATTAATTAACTTAAATAGGTTACTTAGGTTAATATAAACTCCTAAGCTGATTTTAATATATTCTTACTGGTAGAGGTTATTAAGTTATTCCTTAATCTTACGTTCTAGCTTATTATATTTAACTATAGTAAGAATTTTTATTAATATTTTATTACTTACTTTAAGTAGTTATATAAAAGCTTAAGTAAGAGGTAGGTTTCTTCTAGTGTTAATTCTCTGCTGAATTTAATATTAGATTCTCTATAGAAGCTGTCTATTAGATATTTAACTAATTTTATAGTAAAGTCTTTTCTTAGTTGCTTATAACTATAGAATTACTATTTTATTCTCTTATATTTAGTCTTATTTAGAGATTAGTATAGAGTTCTCTTCTTTCTTAATATTAGCTATTATTAGTATCTTTTTAGTATAGTATTCTAATTATCTAGAAGGATTTTTAAGATACTATTCTATATTATCTTTAGATCTTTAGTATATGATATTAATATTATTAAAATACGCTATCTAGATTAGAGAAGTATAGAGTATTTCCTTCTTAATAATATTAATTTATTAAGTTTATTTAGATACTAGCTGAAATTATTATTTTTACTACTGATACTTAAGTAAGCAGCAGTTTTTAGCTATATATTCTAGTTTATTATAATTATAATATTTAAAATTTTATTGTTTACTTTTTTTAGTAGTAGTTTTAATAGTGAGGTTTATAGATTTACTATAATAGCTATAAGATATATTTATTTATAGAGTGAATTATTATCTAGTTTCCTAATTATTATATTAGTTTTAGTAGTTATATAGTAGTCTTTAATATTTATATTTACTATTAGATTATTAAGATTATTACTATTCACTTTTCTTATAGTAATACTTAAAGAGTTAGTTATTAATCTTAATAGTAGGTTCTATATATATAATAAAGTTACTAAGTTTATCCTATTTCATAAGTTTATTTTTATTATTTTCTTTTAGTTTTTAGTAGAATATAAAGATCTTAATATTATTAGTATAGTTAAGTTTAGTATAGATATATCTAAATTTAGCTATATAGTATATAGCTGTATCTTTCTACTTAAGAGCTACTAGATCTTATTTATATTATTATTATTTATCTAGTTTTTAGAATAGTAAAATTAGAGCGTTTTTAAAACTATAGTAGTCTGTAAAGATAGTCCAAATTTCTAACTTAAGGTTATTTTATTTATAGATAAGGAAATTAGTAAGATAAAGTAAAATTATATAAAGGCTCTTCCTTTAAGAAATAAGGTAGTATAAATAATTTATTCAATTTTATTTTTGAAACTGAAATTATAAAATTAATAATGAATTTAAATTTAAGTAAGGAATTTCTCAAAGTATTTAAGAGTTCTGTTAAAAGTCTATAGTAAATTAACTTAAAGTTTCTTATATAATTTAACTAGAGTCTGGATAATATTAGTAGTAGTATAAAAAATATTATTTTTCTACTAGAGAGTAAGAAGTTACTACGAATCTAGATTATTATAGAAATTCTACTGAAGTTAGGTAACTTCTATAATATTATTATTAATAGTTTCCTATATTTTAACTATATCTCTATTAGTCTATTAAAACTATTATATAAACTTAGTAATATTATCCTCTTTATTACTAGAGGGTTTAATATTTTTTATTTCCTAGTCTAGAAGTTTAATAGGTTATTTACCTTTAGGAAGTATTCTCTGAGAATCAGAAGAAGTAGAAGGAGTTTAGTATTTAGTAATTATAGTAATATTCTTTCCTAGATATTATTAAGTAAATATTATAAAGTTAACTTACTAAATAGGAGTAATTAAAATATTATAGCTAACTTTAGGTTTAATAGAGGTAAGTTTATTAGTAGTAAGTTAAGATTATAATATATAAGTAATAATATTATTATAATATTAATAATATTAAGTTTTTAGAATTTATAGTAATTAGATATAAATTTAATAAGAAGATTAAAAGATAAAGTTAGGAGTATCTAAGGATAATTATAAAGTTAATTACTAAAAAGCTATAAAAGTCTAATTTTAAGTAAACTTAAGTTTATTCTATATATAAGTCTGTAATATTATAGGTTTTCCTATTTTTATTAATATTATATTATTCTTTACTAATCTGAAAGTAAGAAATAATTACTATCTATAAGTTAGTAATTACTTAGTTTGACTAATTATTTTAAGGATCCACTAATTAATTACTTACTCTATAGTGTAATTACTTATCTCTTATTATTATATAACTTATACTATAATTCCTCTGTAGTCTAGTAGGTCTCTTATTATATTTTTCCCTTTATATATACAAAATACCCTGTAGCTGCTAGGTGCCTTATAACTCAGTCTTAGTCCTGTTAGGTTGTAACAATTTGGAGGTTATTATAATACTTTAACTTTTAGTTCTAGTGGACCTCTTTCTGCTTTTAGCTAGGACTGTTAAGTTCTAACTTTAGTTCCAGTAGGATTTAATATATTTTTAATATTTCCTCAGTCTAATTTCTATATATTAGTGGCTGCAGCTGAGGCTTTATTCTAGAGTAATAACTTTAAATAGTTTCTCTTAAGTTAGATATAAACTTAACTAGAGATCTTTATTCCCTGCGAGAGAGTAGATAAATCCTGCCGTTTACTTACGTTTTATATTAATATCATTAAGATTTCTCTCTAAGAATTAGAGTTTCGTTTATTATTATTTAAGTTTTAGCTTTTAGGGGACTAAGTAGCTTAATTAAGGCGGTCCTAATAGTATTAATTAAAGATCTATTAGGTTAAGAAGTACTCTGAATTATTTACATTTTACTTAAGTTAAGTTTTTTGTAAGTCTGTTAGCTAGTATTATATTTATAGGTATATAGATAATCTTAAAACTTCTCTTTAAGTATTCTTAATATAGTTATATTTATTAAATATTTATATATTAGAGTTTAGTAGATATATACTTACTATCTGAGACTATTAGTCTGATAGTTTAGTGATTATTATAATAGACTCTCTAAATATCTCTAAGGTTTAACTTTATATCTTAAAATAGTTTCTTTAGAGTTATAACCTCTTTTAAAGTATATTTAAAATTAAGAAGTTCTATTTTAGTGGTTAATATTATAATAGTATTTTATTAAGTAGCTTTCTATTAGATTAATTCTCTAAATAAAGTAATAATATAGCTGTAACTTGATGTTTAAGTGTCTTTATTATCTGTAAAAGAAGTATCTCTAGTAATTAAAAGTATCTAAGGTATTTTATCTATATCCCCTAAGCTTCTAAACTGAAATACTAGGAATCTAATTCTATAGAGATACTAAATTATATAGTTGAGAGTATCTTAATATACTTAAAAAGGGTTTATAAGGTATTTTAATAGGAGAGAGTAAATATATAAGATATCCAGTTATATCATAATTAATATATAGAGAATTAAACTAACCTTAATCTAATATATATAAATCTCTTTTAGTATTACTTAACCTGAGTCCATAATAAAAGATACTATTAGAAATAGTATTATTAATATTAGTTTATATTTAAGATTAAAATAGTTAGCGATTTTAGTAATATATATATTATAAATTAAGTAAATTTTCTAATACTTTCAATTTCTAACTATCTAAACTTCTAGAAGATATTCTACTAGATTTTATTCCTTAAGTTTATAGGTTTATTTCATACTATTAATAATCTTAAATATTTCCTTTTTAGCTGCTCTATAGTATAAGAGAAGAATATTATTTATATAAAAGAGGATAAAGATAGTTAAACTCTAGTCTTTAAATAGATAAAATTTCTCTAGGTAAGGAATAAGTTTCAGAGATTTCAGTATAATATAGAAAGCTTTATATTATAGAAGAGGTATATCTTAAAGCTTATAAAGGGCTTATTTAAGCTCTATATACCTTCCTGTAACCTTAAATTTATCTGGTAGTTTAAACTATAATTAGAAGCCTATTTAGATTCCTTATAGTATTAAGAAATATATTAATCATATTAAACTGAAAGACTTTAAGGTTAAATTATACTATAATTACTTTAGTTACTTAAAACGTTTAAGTAGCTAATATTGCTATATATATAGTTTATAGTAAATTAACTAATTATATATCTCTATATATATATATCCTCACTTTATATTATTTTAAGAAACTATTAGTATCTATCTTATAGGTAAAAACCTATTTTAAAGGTAGGGGTTTTAACTTTATATTCTGGTAATCTATTTCTCGCCAGATACTTTTTTCCTTTAATTTTATAATTTTAGCTTTTACTACTTTAATAAAGGATATTTAGAGGAGTTCTGGTAAATTAGTAATATCTTTCTAGGTCTTGGGGGATACTACTAGTTAGCTTAGATATATTTAAATCTATATACTTAGATTTTTCCTTTTTAGGGTTATATTTTAAATAAAAAGGAAAACTATTAAAAAGCTGAGATTATTACTATTAGGTTTCTGTTACTAATTAGATAGATAAATACTAGTGAAACTATTTTATTTACACTCTATAAGATATAAAATACTACTATTATATTCTTTCAAGAATATTATATAGTTATTAATATTATTTCAGGTTTAAGTTACTATTATTATTTACTTCTATATTATTAGCCTAACTTCTAGACTATTAAAGTTCTAGAGTTCTGAAGTTAAAAGCTACACTTTAGTTTACCTTACGTTAGCTAAACTGGGATCCTAATATAATTACCTATAGCCTTCTAATTTAAAGTGGGTTTACCCTCTTAGCTAGCTAGATTCTATACTTTAAGTATATTATCTGGTTCTCTAGTTATTAGTATACTTTCTAAATCTTAATTTTCAGGCGTCTATATTAATTCTGTTAGTTTAGAAGTTAGTTTAGATATTATTAAATTTTTCTTCTTAATTCTTAAGACTAAGTTAGGGTTTAACCTAATATCTTAGGCTACTTCTAGTATTACTAGAATTTCTAGTGGAAGAGAAAGCTTTTTATTAGATATTCTCTCTAGTTTAAACTCTCTAAATATCTTAAGAACTAGGTTTTTTTCCTCCTCAGTAATTAGTTTAATTAGAAATTTTATAATCTCTCTAGTAAGTACCTTATATAAGTTTTATTTTAAGTAGAATCTCTTTTTATTAAATTTAGTATTCCAGATAATAATAACTTTATAAAGATAAGTAATCTAGATTCTATAGAGATTATAGGTATTCAGAATATATTCCATTAGGTATCTAATATATTTCCTTAGTTTAACCTTTAATAACTTTTTTAAAATACCTTATTTATAGTGTTTCTTAAGTGGGTATACTTAATATCTATAGGTAAAGTTTTATTCCTAATAGAGGCGTAAGTTTTAATATAAGCTTAGAGTATATTCTGGAACCTACTAATAAAAATACTATCTAAACTAAATTTCTTTAACTTTATATAGTAACTTCTAGTTATTTTAAGTATTTAGAGATATATTATATAATACTACTGCTACTTAAATTACTTCCACCTATAGTTTAAGTAGTAGTTCTGCAGTTTCTTATATTTTAATATCTTAAATAATAAGTTTTTTTTCTATATACTTACTTACTTTAACTGGTCTTTTTATATATAAGGGAGATAGCTTAAGATTAATACCTTACCTTTTACCTAAGTTTAATAACTTATTTCTCTATTAATTACTATTATAGTTTATTTAATATTCTAGTGAATCTTATAAATTGAGAGACCTCTCTGGTATTTAATTTATCTTTTAAATATTCTAATTACTTAATAAACTAAGTTATAGGTTTTATCTATAAAAGTAAATATAAAAAGTAAGCCTGAAAACTTATTCTTAATAATAAGTACCTAGGAATTACCTATATATATCTTGGGAAAGTTAAATAAGTTTCAGGAGATTCTACAAAATAGGTAAACTGAATATAATTTAGATAGTTATTTAGAAATAACTTATTGAGAATAAGCTTCCATAAAGTATAAATAGTCTAATTACCTTAGGTTTATAATTTTTACTTTCTATATATTAAGAACTAGATACTTAAGAATATTAGGGTTAAGGTAGTCTGTATAAAGATACTAAATTAGAATATTATTAGATTTATTATTCAGTAGAGATACTGAGGGTTACAGTTATAATACTAGAATGTAAGGTAATTTAGAAACTATATTAAAAGTATTTAAATAGCCTGTTAAGTAGTTAGAAAGTAGCTTATATTTAAGAAAAATAAGGTTATATTTTCTAAGTAGCTATCTTATTATAATTAAGTAGTTAAGTAGTCTATATTTAAGTATATAGTTAAGTTTTATATATTAGATTTTAGTTTTCTTAAGAAGTAGAGAGTTTAAAATAATATTAGTATGAAAGTCTTTCATATAGGTAATATTATTTAATATTAAATTAAGTATATTCTTTCCTTTTAGACTATTGAGGATATTTTGAATTACATACTTACTTTATTCATAATTAGGAAGTTAGTTAAGCTATACTAAACTATATCTATTTCCTAACTTAACTTAAAAGATTCCTTCTTTAATAAAGCTATAGAGTCAGTAATATAAATTATTTTATAATTATTAAAAACTATACTTACTGAAAGTAGGTAAGGTTCTTAAGTAGTGGAGAAAGTATCTAGAGGTATATTAATATTTAACTATTTGTGAAGAGAGGAATTAATATTAATATATATTAAGTTTAAGGGGTACTGACTATTTCTACTAGATTTACTACCTAAGGAAGTTATTTTAGCTTTGGAATTATCTGAGGATAACTTTTTAGCTTTAGCTATATAATTTTTGTTATTAAGTTATTCTTTTTTAACTAGCTTCTAGTGGAGTTTATATAGTTTAGAGTTATTAATTCTGTTAATTACTATATTTTGAGTGGTAAGTAATATATAAATATTTGGAAATTAACTGCAGACGTTAGTAATAGTATACTTAATATATTTATATTCTTTAGGTGAGTATAGATACTATCTCTAGTTATATAGATATTTTAGTTTCAATTAAGTTATAGTATCTGATTTTTCTATAAGAGTAGCTAATATAAGTGGCGTTTTAGTTTAGCTTTTAGCTGAACTTTTATTAATATATATTAGGGAGGTGAAAATCTCTGTATATTAAGTTAGACTAATAATTAGCAGGTTAAGAATCTTATTCTTAATTACCTTCTAGTAATATTTAGAAGTTTAACTGGATATAATATAGTAGCTGAATATTTGAAATTATTTTTTAATTATAAGTATACTCTTGATTTTAGGAATATTAAATATGATTACTTAAAGGTAGATTATATACTACATATTATATTAAGCTGAAGTGGAGATATTTAAATTAGCTTTTTCCAGAATTCTTTTATATTTTATTTAAACTTTCTGTTATATAACTAACTTATTCTAAGTGTATTAATATTTTAAAACTTTAAGGAATATTTAAAGAGATATATTATTATTATTAAGAAGTTTTATTTAAGCTGGTATAAGAAGACTATTATTAATAGTTATATCCACTTATATTTGAATTATATTATAGTATTTCTTAATGTTCTTGCGGTTGGATTTGTGAATTACTTGAAGCTTAAGATCTGTAAAGTAGTAGTTAAAAATGCCTGTAGTTCTGACTATATATAGGTCTAAATTCTTACTTTCTTAAGTAGTATTTTTTATAGATAGCTAAGTGTTAAAACTTAGTGAATTAAGTGGTTTTATAATATTAATAGTTAGTATAATATCTAGATTAAGGTATTTCTAAATATCTTAGCTAGTTATATAAAATTGAGGAGTAATATATTACTAGTTGAAATTAGTATTATTAGATAGCTTGATTTTGGTGTTGAGGTTACTAGTGGTTGAAAATACTTTATTGGAATAGTTATAATAGATCTGAAAAGATATTTGTTTCTTTATGCTAAAATGATTAATAGAAGTTTAGGGGATAATTAAATAATTCTGAGCTTATAACTATAATAAATAAATAGTATAGTATATAGTCTGAATGTAGGTTATTGAAAGGTATAATCTATTTAAACTAGAATGGAATGCTTGAAAGTGTATAAATAGGCTGGTTGGACCTTATATAAGCTAGAATAGCTAAGAGTAGCTATACGGCAGAATAGATACTGTAGCTATTCTTATATATATATCATAATAATACAACAAAAGTGAGTAGTTTCTACTATACTTAAAAGAGTATAGAGGTTTATCTAAACTATTAGAATATTTCTTACTATTTTAAGAGTTTAAACTACTATCTATAGCCTCTGAAATAATATTATATATTTTATAACTAATTTTACCTTAAGAAAGAATTTTAGAAAAATATTATATAGCTTCTATAATAGTTAAAATAATTTTATTTAGTAGTATTAAATTTAATTAATTATAAACTATAAGCATATAACTTTAAGTATATAATTTAATTAGTAAGTAGATTAGTAAGTATATAAGATTATTAATTTAAAGTATTTCTATAACTAAGGGAATATATCTAACTATTTTAATTTTATATTTAGTATCTTACTATTTATTATAGGCTATATCTGGATGTCCAGCTAGGGCTGTGCCCAGGTATCTAAAGCTAACCCCCTCGCCTGGGTGGGGCCCCAGTGGGCCCTATATAGCACTATATATACAGACTTTTCAATATACCTATAAAGGTTTCTCTTTTACTCCTTAGTTCTAAATAAATAGTATTTTACGCTACCTTCCAGTTAAATAAACTTAGGTCCAACTTTTTGTATATTTAGAATTTAGTTTTATTCACTATATAGATAACATTGAGTAGAATATAGCTTCCTACTAGTTAAGTATATAATCTAGTTAAATATAGCTTCTAGGATATAACATTATATAATAGGTAACTAACTAACTAATATAAAGAATAATAGAGGATACTAAAGCCCCCTAGGATACTCCCACAGATAGTAACTTTATAAATAAACTACTTTAGTAGTAGTTATAGTATACCTTAAACTTTCTCTACTAGAGGATTAATAAGTTTTTATATAAGTTAGTAAAATAAGACACTATAGTAAATAGTGACCCCTAGGTAGCTACTATAATAAATATTTCTAGTCTATATTAGGATACTCTAGTAACCTCTAGAATAACGTCTATTAGAATAATAGCCTTTAGGGTTAATAATATTATTATACCTCTACTAATAGCTAACTACTAGAGAAAGCCTCTTCCCCTACCTCTAAGGTTTTCAGGTAAGTAGAGGGAATACTAAGTATAAACCTAATAGATAAAAACTAAACTTAAAATTAACTACTATTTCTTTAATAATAATTAGGAATATTAATATCTAATTTACTTCTATTTAGACTTTAGTCTTTAGTAAGTAATTAAAATTTTCTATATAGTGGGAAGGCTAGAGAATTCCTATAACCTAAATAATTTTATAAGTCACCTAAATAGAACTTACTTAGATCCTAATAGTTAGCTCTATATTGTTATCTAGCTATAAAGTTTCAGATAAAAGGAAAATAAATATCTAATTATTTTTCTACTTTAATTTAAAAAGACTTTAGTTAATATTAGAAGATATATATAGCTAGATATAATTTAGATCTCTCTACTAGAAGTTACTCTATTCTCCCACTTTAAAAAGTTATTTATTATAATTAATTTTCCTATAGAGTATAAATTTTAATTATCTAAAGTTTAAAATATAGTTTAGAAGCTTAAATATATAAAGAAAGTATTAATATACTACTAATTACTCTACTAGAGACCTACTACCTATAATATAGAGGGTGATATTATAATAACTAAAATAGTTAAGAAGTAATGATAATATTAAAACTTTAGTAGCTCCTCCTCTGCCCCTAAGGAATACTCTAAAGACTACTAGGATACCTACTAATATTTTAAATATAGTAAGAAAAACTATATCTATAGTAATTATAAAGCCTGAAAATATAAGAAAATCAGTATAAAAATCATAAAAGCTATAGCTACTCTAAATTATACTAGGGATAACTAGGAGGATAATATTATCCTACTTAATAATTGTAAAAATTTAGAAAGAAAGTAACTCTAGAGTAAAGTTAGACTCTAAAGTTAACTGAGGCGGAAATAATAAAATAGGGGAAATAATAGGAAAAGAAATAGGTAAGTAACTAGTAATAAGTAACTATTTAAACTAGAATTAATAAAACTTACTTTATTAATATATTTATTAATATAGGCTATAATATTTACATTATTATTAATATCTCTTTTATAAAGAAATTTCACCTCCCGCTAGTTAATAAGTTAAAAAGATAAATAAAGAAATATATAACTAAGTTATCACTTAATAATACTTAGAAAGTAACTATCCTAACTCAAGAAGTTAGTAGCTATATATAGAAAATCTATATCTATATTATAGAGAGTTTATAATTACTTTTATATCTTAAGTAACTATAAATAGAGAATAATTATATTATCTATAATATTAAAACTTAATAGATAATATACAGAAAAAGTAGTATAATAATATACTTAGAATATTAAGATAAGTTAGTATAATTTAAGGAGATCCAGTTAGCTTAGCTATTTAATATTAATTTATTTATATTTATCTATTAATATACTATATAGTATACTAATGAAATACTAAATTCCTACTAAGTTATATTTATTAGTTTAGTAGATATTAAGAAAATATTAGCTTTAAAGGTAGAAGTAAACCTAAGGGATTATATTCCTATAAATATCTTAAAGGAATTTCTAGATTCTTTCTATCTAGATTCAGTATACTAACTACTTTCTAGCTAACTAGGGATAAACTATTATATCTTATTAATCCCTAATAATAAGGAGTAGGAACTAGACCTCCTATAGGGACCCCTCTATTATATATTACAGAAGGAGCTTTTAATATTTAAGAAGACCCTAGAGGATTTACTTAATAAGGAATTTATTAAAATAAGTAGTTTCTCTACTAATATCCTAATCCTCTTTATAAAAAAGCTAGATAGAGAAATATACTTCTATATAGATTATAAAGCTCTTAATATAATTATAAAGAAAGATTATTACCTCCTCCCCCTTATTTTAGAGACCCTCTAGAGAGTTATTACTACTTATTAGTATACTAAACTTAATATTATTACTATATTCTATAAGATCAGAATTAATAAAATAGATCAGGAGAAAATAGCTTTTTAGATATATTATAGCTTCTTTAAATAGATAATATACCCCTTCAGACTTACTAATATCTCTATTATATTTTAATAATATATTAATAACTACCTATAACAGTTTCTAGATAACTTTATTATAATATATATTAATAATATCCTTATTTATACTAATAACTTACGAAAGGAATATAAAGAGAAGGTTTACTAGATATTTAACTACCTTACTAATATAAACCTTAAGTTAGATTCTAAGAAATATAAATTCTTAGTTACTATAGTTAAGTATATTAGGTTTATTATATTAGCTAGAAAAAACTTTTCTTATAATTCTAAAAAGTTAGAAACTATTATTAACTAACTTCCTTCTAGCTTACTAAAGAATATCTATAATTTCCTTAGGTTTATAAATTATTATAAGGTTTTTATATTTTAGTATAATATTATTATAAAACCTTTAAACTACCTAACTTAGAAGTTAGTTTCCTTTAACTGGAGACTAAAGTAGTAGGAAGTTTTATTTACACTGAAATAACTTTTTACTATAAAATTAATCCTATAGATATTTAACCCTAATATTTTAATAATAATAGAGATAGACTATTTAGAGTATACCCTAAGAAGTATATTAACCTAAGCTGATAAGATTAGAGTAAAATATCTAGTAGTTTTCCACTCCTAATATCTAACTCCTATAGAGTTTAATTACCTAATCTATAATAAGGAACTCTTTATAATACTAGAATATTTAAAAGTATAGAAGGTAAAATAATAAAGCACTAGGAAGTTTAAAATCCTTACTAACTATAAGAATTTTAAATATTTTATAAAATAATAATAATTTATAGAGAGGTAGAACTAGTAAGTAGAGAAGTTATCTTAATATAATTTTCACCTTAAATATTAGCTGGATATCTAGATAATAGTTTCTAATATTCTCTCCCAGAGGGAATAAGATACTTCTAAAAAGTAGGATAATAAGAAGTAATAAGGATAGATAATATAGATTATTCTGAATATTACTATCTTTATAGAACTCTAAGTAGAATATATAGATATTACTAGTATCTAGATTTTTAAAGGAAGATTAAATTTATAAGAAATATAAAATTATACTATTAAGAAAGATTCTTTATATGAATAGATTTTTATAATAGTTTAGTAGGGAGAGTATAGTTTCCCTCCTAACTTCTATATTAAGATTTAGATTACTAAATATACTATTAATATACTAAGATAGTTTACTTTTAGAGAGAGACTTTAGATACTAAATAGTAAAGAAAGTAATAGCCTCCTTAATAAACTTAAGACTAAATTAATATAAGAATTATATAATTCCTCCCCTACAGGCTACCTAAAATATAATAATATACTAGAGATTATAAGCTAATAATTCTCCTAGTCTGGATAGTTATAGAATATCTACTAATTTATATATAATTATAATATATATAGAGATATTTATATCTAGAGGTAAATTAAGAAAGGATTCCTAAAGTTCCTACTAGTGCCTAATTAGTTATATTCTAATCTATCAATAGATTTTATTACTAACTTACCTCCTATAAAAAGATAAAGTAGTTATTACCTCTAGGTTATTATTAATTAATTAGGTAAAATCTCTATATTAGAGGAGATAGATATAATAGAGATAGAAATATATATTTAGTAGTTCCTTAGTTACTATTATAAGTTCTATAGAATACTATATTCTATTATAAATAATAGAAAATCTAACTAAGTAAGTTACTTCTAGAAGGAATTCTGTAAATTAATAGATATTATATATTTATTAAATATTAATTATTACTTATAGACTAATAGAATTATAAAATAGTATAACTAAGAGATCTAAATAGTTTTAAGAATATTTACTTATTAGTCTCAGGATAACTAAAATAAATCACTATATATTATATAGTTAGCTCTCTATAATTAGTAGTATAATATAATAGAAACTATATTTTTCTTTATAGATTATAAATATTATATTAACTTTATCCTAATTACTAAAGGGTATATAAAATTATCTAATAATAATAAAATTATAGTTTACTAGCTAGTTAAGAGAATATAGTTAGTAATAATATATATCTATATAGAGATAATTACTATCTAGTAGAAGTTAGAAATTTAGATAAAAAAGATTTAGTCTCCTATAGATTAATATTAAGTTAGTAATAAAGTATAGTTAAATATATCTAACTATAAATTACTAAAGTTAAGCTAAAAGTTAGTCTAACTATATTATAAGTATATAATAGTGAAAATCTTCTTATTATATATTATAAAGCTAGATATCCTAAAGTCTATTTATTTATATTTCTATATAAATTTACTCCAGAAAGCTGCTACTAATCTACTACTTAGGTAGATTATAGTTAATAACTAGTTACTACTATTAGTAGATAATAATAGGGAGGTTAAATAACTAGTTAAAAATATTCTTACTATAAGGATATACTGAGTGGGGAGAGGATACTAATAAGAAGTTCTTATTAAATAGAAAGAATATATAAATCTTATATAGAAATCTGTTAATACTATTATAGATATAGCAGCCCTAGAGCGGTATAAGGTAATATATAGGCTTATTATAGATAATAATAGAGATTTAGTATACAGTATCCAACTGGGTGGCAGCTGGAGAGGAGGAAGGTAATATTACAGGCTATATCCAGATATCCAGCTAGGATTATACTTAAGTATCCAAAGCTAATCCCCTCGCCCGAGTGGAGCTCTAGTAGGCTCTATATAGTATTATATATATAGACTTTTCTATATACCTGTGAAAGTTTCTCTTTTACTCCTTAGTTCTAAATAAATAGTATTTTATACTACCTTCTGGTTAAATAAACTTAGGTCCAGCCTTTTATACTATTTTTAAAATTATATTTTAGTTACTATTCTTATAGTAAGATATTTAATTTTAGAAAACTAAAATATATTATAATATATAGTAGTTACTTACTAGAGATAGAGATTATTTATAATACTAAAGTAATTATAGGGGTTTATTAACTATATAGTAAGAATACCCTCTAAGTTATAGTATTAGTATTTAAGTATTTTACTAATATACTTAATAATCTATAATAATATATAAGTTTAATTTAATCATTTATATTTATACTTTTAAATCCTTATATTATAGAGGTTATAGAGAGCTATACAGGTTTTTAGGTATCTCTCTATAAGTTTTATAATATTCTAAATATAAATATAATTAGAGATTTTAAGTGGAAGTCAAATTTCCTTAGAGTAAGTTAGTTTTATAAAAGTAGATTTATTAAGAATATTAGAAGAAGTTAAGTTTTCTAGAGTATTAGTTTTAGGTACTATAGTAAGTATCTTATTTTTCTTTACTTTAGGAAAGTTATATATAAGAAACTTTTAAAAAGCTATTAAAAGGAAGCTTTTTTAAATATCTAATTTAGAATTAAGATAGTTCTATAGATTATAAATTTTAGCCTCTATCTTAAAGAAATTATATTAGGTAATCTACTAGTTAGTTTCCTTAAGTATTAATATAGGGGTATTTTTAGTAGATATCTTAGTATCTAAGATATGTAAAATTATTGTAATATATATATTAGTTTACCTATCAGGGGTAATTGTATACTGTATGTAGCTTCTTGCTGTGCGGATGCAAACTATTCTGGTAAATTGTTGTTATTATTCCTAGGTTACGTTACGTGGCGCGGAGGCTACGTACGTAGTAATAGGGCTATAGCTATATAGCTACGTAGGCTATACGGCTATATAGGCTGACTATTTACCTAACGTAGCTATAGTATAGTAGGCTATAAGGTAGCCTAGCAGCTATAATAGTAAAACTAAATAGTTAAACTGACACTAGTAATTTTTCTTTATACTATACCGACGTTATCTGAATATAAAAGCCTAAATAGCTAACTACTAAAAACTATATTTTTTAATATTCTTCTTTTACTACTGAACCTATTACCTATCTATTCCTCTATATAATCATAGTAGTTATATTAATTACTGGGATTTCTTTAAGTAAACGTTAGAAATTAGAGGGATATAGGGTTTTATTTAAGACTTAAAGCTATAAGGCTATATAGCTGTAAGGCTATATAGCTATAGGATTATAAGAGCTATAAGGACTATGTAGGCTATATAGCTATATAGTTATATAGCAGCTATATAGCTATAGAGGCTATATAGCTCTAAGGAGGTTATTACCTTAAGAGGTTAGCAATATTATATACCCTCTGGCAGTCTCTAAGATTATTACTTTTAGAGGCTGTAAGAGAGGATTTTTATTATATAGCCCTCTTGAAGCTGCAAGAGCTATAGGAGAAGGCTGTTATTATATAATTCTCTTAGAGCCGTAGGGGCTGTAGGAGAGGGCTATTATCTAAGCTATATATATAGAAATATTAGGAGGTTTCAAGAGGCTATAAGGCTGTAAGGCTATAAGGTTTCTTAAGTATACCTACTAAATACACTTTATTTAGCAGTTATTATAGATATATATTAACTCTTTAATAATACTACTGGAAGTACCTTAATTTAGCTAAAGTTAGATTTTTAAGCTTCCTAATAGTAGCCTCCTTAAGGAGTTAGTATATAACTTAGAGGCTTCTGGTAAGATCCTAGAGTGGGGAGAGTTTAAGGTATCTAGGATAGAAGACTGGAGATACTATAAACTCTAATATCCAAGTTGGAAGAATTATAAGGCTTAAAGGGTTATTTTTACGTTAAATAAACGCGGAGCCTTAACCTAGCTAAAGCTGGATTTTTAAGCTTCCTAATAGTAGCCTCCTTAAGGTAGATAGTATATATTTAAAGTATTCTGGTAAGATCCTAAGGTAGGGAGAGTCTGAGGTATCTAAGTAATAAATAACTACTATAATCCTTTTACCTTATATAAACCTTAAGTATAGAGTTTTGTAATTATTAGAGTTATAGTATTTTGCTATTACTCTTTTTATTCCAAATACCCTATATTAGGTAAATTAGGGTTAAGTATTCTACTTTACTCTTATAACCCTATGTTTTCTATCTATTCTAGTAAATTAATTATTAGAGTTTAATTTTATAACCTATACAAATTATACTCTAAATTGGTTGAACTTGAATATCAGAAAGTTTGATAAACGGATCATATAGTAGCCTGTGCGTCGACGGCTTCCGTTTAATCTATTATATATAAGTTTAATATTCTGAAAATAAACTCCATTTTGATAGATATACCCAGAAGCTTCCTATTTTTAGTAGAATCAGAACTTCCTATCTTTATCACTATTTCTATTAATATTAGTGTTATTTTCAGATATTATTCTGAATTCCCTATTCTTCAGTAATTTATTAAATATTAATTTCCCTTAACCTATTTACTAATTTTCTACACTAACTTAATAGATTATAAGCCTAGCTTATATACTCTTACTACTCTCTTATCTACTGATTTCTATCTCCTATTAATATTAATATCTATATCTCTACTAATATCTATGTAGATTATACTAAAGATTATACTAACTAACTTTAAGTTACTCTTTATTTATCTATCTCTAAAAGACCTCTCTTAACAATATCTATAAAGCTCCACAGCCTATTCCGTTTTCTCCCTCAGTTAATAACTAACTAAATCTTTATATTAACTAATCAGTTTAATACTGGATAAATCTATAAGAAGATTATATTAGTTAGAGTAGTAGGTTTACTAATAAGCTAGGGAAAGAGATAGTTAAGTAGTAGAGGCTGAATATTATAACTAGCCTTAGGTCTAGCAGAAATAAGTCTGTTAGTAGTAAGTTAAAACTATAATATACAGATAACAGTATTATTATAGTGCTGATAAGATCAGGTTTTTAAAACTTATAATAATTAGATATAAGTCTAATAAGAAGATTGAGGGATAAGGTTAGAAGTATCTAAGGATAATTATAAAGTTAATTACTAAAAAGCTATAAAAGTCTAACCTTAAGTGGACTTAAGCTTATTCTATATATAAGTCTATAATACTTATAGGTTTTCTTATTCTTATTAATATTATATTATTCTTTACTAATCTAAAAGTAAGAAGTAATTACTATCTATAAGTTAGTAATAACTTAGTTTTACTAATTACTTTAAGAATCTACTAATTAATTACTTATTCTGTAGAGTAATTACTTATCTCTTCTTATTATATAACTTATACTATAGTTCCTCTATAGTCTAGTAGATCCCTTATTATATTCTTCTCTTTATATATATAAAATACTCTATAGCTACTATATACTTTATAATTTAGCTCTAATTCTATTAGGTTATAATATTAAGTCTCCCCTCTAAAGAGTTTTATTTTTAAGATTAATATAAGTAGGTAACTCCTACTTATTAGTTTATAATAAGTTTCTTAATTTTACTATTATATTTATATTATATTAGAATTAGTTTCTAATTTCTCTACTTTTACTTATTATTAATAATATTATATATTATATATTAAAGAGTTTAATATAGATATAATATTATATTCTTTTTATTATTCTAAGAGCCTATATTATAAAATACTTTATAGAATAGAAGTTTATAGTGAATATATATAATTAGGTTATTCTTATAATATATTATAGAATATAGTATATAAATATAAGTTTTTATATTTTAAGTAGTATATTATCTTATTAATTAGATAGTTAATTATATACTTAATAAAGTTAGTTATTTAGAAAATAAGAAAGAAATAGTAGAGTAAATTCTACTGAAAAAGACTATAATATTAAGGAAAGTTTAGATAGAAATAGATAAATTACTTATAAGGCTGGATTATATCCAGAAGATAAGATAGAATATCTTTAAGTAAGGAAAAGTTATTACTAATGATAATACTAAAATAAAGTTAAGTTTACCTATAGTAAATAAGAATATAGCTATTTGAGATATATAGTTAGATAGTATTTTTAGAGTAATTAATTAGGATATAATACTAAGTAATCCTAACTTAGCGAATTTTAATTTTAGTATTGCTAATATAGTAATTAAGGAATTTTAATTTTTAGAGGATAATATTCCTAGATATAGAAATATTTTATCTTCTTAAGATCTTTTATCTAGTTTAATATAGATTAAGGATATTAAATATTAATTAGTCTATTAATCTAGATTATAAATATTATGGTTTATTTATATATTTATTATTTTTAGTATTCTTAAAGTTCTTTAAGGCATCTAACGCTGGATACTAGTTTTTATATATTTTCTGTATAGTTATAGTTTTTCTATTTAATAGGATATTATATTTCTATATTATTTTATTAATTAATATAGTTAATAATTTATTTCATTTTATATTCTTATTGTAAATTAACTTTAATATAATCTTTTATATAAAATCCTTTTAATATTAGTTTAAGAAGTAAAATATAAAGAATTAGATAATATTTTATAGTATCTACTAGTAATAATTTATAACTAATATTTAAGATTTTATAAATAATTTTAAATAGTCTGAGTTTCTTAAAA
The DNA here is from genome assembly GCA_001693025.2 of Colletotrichum lindemuthianum. Taxonomy (NCBI): domain Eukaryota; kingdom Fungi; phylum Ascomycota; class Sordariomycetes; order Glomerellales; family Glomerellaceae; genus Colletotrichum; species Colletotrichum lindemuthianum. The sequence continues at coordinate 25,746 of MASP02000518.1, forward strand.
TCTAATTTATCGCTTAGTTATTTAATTTTAATATTTTATTTAGTGAAGTAGATACTATCTTCCTTCTTAAAAACTAGTTTTCTAATTCTTAAAATATCAGTATACTTATATATTTATTATCTGATAAATTTAAGTTTTTTTGGAAGTTTATTCTAGAGAGTGTAAAACTTTCAGATATCTACTATTATTTTTACTATTTACTCTCTCTATTAAGATTCTCTATATATAATAAAGTTAAATTTTTAATTAAAAAAGAAAGATAATTCTTTTATATTTTCTCTTACTATACTATTATAGGTGAATTAAGCTATTAGTAATAAAATAATCTAATTATCTTATTAGTAGTTAATATAATATCTAAGGTAGGATTTACGAATCTAGTTAATATATTTAGTCTAGCTATTAGTTTATAAATAGAAAGTAATAAATAGGCGGTATTTTACTTTAAATTATAAAATTAGAGATTTCTAAAATTTAGATATAAAGAGTTTATCTCTATTAGATATAATTTCCTAAAGTAGCTTATATTAGCTGATCATAATTTTAAGGAAGATATATATAAGGTTTTCTATTATATTTAATTCCTTATAGGGAATAAAGTAAATATATTTAGTAATTTATTTTACTATAATAAAAATATTATTATAGTATACTCTAGTAAGTAGTTCTTATACTTTTAGTAGCTTAATAATAAAGTCTAAGGAAATTAATTCTTAGGGTTTTTAAAATATTAGTAAAGGTTATAATTTACTATAAAGTTTATATTAGCTAAGCTTACTTTTAAGGTAAGTTTTATAATCCTTAATTATATTAATTATATTTTATTTTATAATCTTTTTATTATAGTATTTTTAAATTTCTTTGAATATTTTAGTAACTTCTTAATATTTATATATTAGTATATTATAAATATTTCTGATTATCTTATATATTATTCTTTTAGTTATACTAATATTAACTTATTAAGTAATTAAAAGTAACTTCTATATAAATATAAGGTTTCTATTTATATCTATTTTTAGGATAATCTATATGTCTTCTAATACTAAGATATTATAGTCTGGTTTTTAACTGAATATATTAGTTTTTTTATTTTCTATTTCCCTATAGTAAATAATATAAAAGTTAAATTCTGAAAGAAATTCTAACTATCTAATTTATTACTTATTAAGATTCCTAGATATTATATAATATATAAAATTCTTATAGTTAGTATAGATCTAAATTTTATGTTTAGTTTCTAGAAGGTATAGTTTCTATTCTTAAAATATTTTAATAATAGCTATAAGTTCCTTATTATAAATCTAGTAGTTAAATTCTAATTTACTAAGTTTATATAAATAGAAAATATAAAAATATAATATTCCTTTTATATCTTATTATCTTAGTTATCTTCCTATTATATAGTCTGAAATATTAATCTTAACTTTAAATAGTTTATTAAGATCTAGAATTATAAGAATAAGTTCTAAGATAATCTAATTCTTAATATTCTAAAATACTTCTTCTTATCTATTAGTCTAATTAAAGTTAGTATCTTTTTATGTAAGTTTAGTAAGTGGGATTATTTTCTTTATATAATCCTTAAGGAATCTTTAGTAAATATTAGTAAATCTAAAGAAAGCTTAGATTTCCTTAATATTAATTAGCTTAAGCTAATTCTTAACTATCTAGATCTTCTTAGTTAATATTTCAATTATATCTAATATAATAGTGAATCCTAAATATTCTTTTTATTATGTACAAAATTTACTTTTCTCTAGTTTAATTAGTAGTTTAGTTTACTGAAATTTCTAAAATAGTTTATAAATATATTCTTTATATTTTTTAAATATTCTTAAGTAGATAAGAATATTATTAAGATATACTATATAAAAGATATCTAAATATATATATACTATATAGTCAATTATAGATTAGAATATTATAAGTATATTAGTAAGTCTGAAAGATATTATAAAATACTTATTGAATCTTTTTCTTATTCTGAAAGTAGCTTTCTATTCTTTACTTTCTTTAATTCAGATAAGATTATAAGTTTCCTTAAGGTTAAGAACTATAAACTAATTAGTTTTATAAAGTTAGTTTTATAATTTTAATATAAAGGATAATAGGTATTAGTTCTTAATTATTATATTATTAAGTTATTAATAATTAATATATAGTTATAGCTTACTATTTTTCTTAGGTATAAATAGGATTAGGTTTCCTACTAGTAATATTAAATATTTAATATAATTTTTCTTAAGGTGTTTATTAATATATTTATTAAGTATTTCTATTTCTATTTAATTAAGTCTGTAGATTTTACTGAATCTAAGTTTCTTTCTCTCTTTTAAAAGGATCTTATAATTATAGCTTATATATTTTAGTAGTCTAGTTTTAAGTTCTTCTGTAAAAAGTATTCTGTAAATCTAGTATTTATTAGGGATAGTCTAAAGTTAATCTATTTTATTATTAACTCTTACTACTACTATAATATTTAACGTCTAGGCTACTATATCTTTAATCTTAAGGTAGGTAATAAATTTTTATACTCTTAGAGTTATATCTAATTTATATAGGATCTTATTATCTGGAGAGTTCTTAGAAACTGAAATTTTCTATTAGAGATAGTTAGTTTTCTAATTTATCTATAAGTTCTTTTTTATAATTATAGGATTCTTAAGATAATTCCTTAATTACTTATCTCTATTATATTAAAAATATAGTCTTCCTTCTGGCTATAATAATTTAAAGGGAGGTATATAATCTCTAAGTTAATAATATTTCTACTATATTAAATATTTTCTCTTTTAATAGTATATAGTTAGTATAGTTTAGTTCTTATTATCTATAGAATCTATTATTTATTTATTACTTATAATAATATAAAGTGTTTTTAAATATTATAATTAATTAGAGTTTAAATTTTATTTCTATTTACTGTAATATTAAGGTAAAGATATTTATTATTATATTCTATTGTTACTAAATATAAGAGTTTTATCTAAAATATTTTTCTTTATTTTTATTTAGTAGGTAAGTTTAGTTTTTTAACTACTTATAATACCTCTATTCTGATATTATCCTACTTTTATAATAGTAGGTTACGATTCTTCCTTCTTAAAGTGTCTTACTGAATGTTAATTCTCTATGTTTTAGTGTTAGTAGTGTAGGTCTGTCTTTAGTGTTTTTTTCTTATTTCTGAAGTTTATTATATTAATAATATTATTCTCTTATTTAATGAATTTAGTAGATTATATAGTAGTTTAATTTATAGTCTGTCTATTTACTGATAATATTATTTATATATATTATAGGGTAGTCTTTACTAGGTATAAATATTATAAAGTAGTTTCTATTAAAATACTGAAGTTCCTAAAATAGTAGATTTATATTAAGATATATATTTGGAATTAGATTATCTTAAAATTATTATAAGAAGAATTATCTATTAAATTTATTACTAAAATATAGTATATAATTATTTTATATATAATATATCTAAAAGATAGTTTAGTAAGCTAAGTAATTAATTTATAGAAGTTTACAGTCTATATTATAGAGGATTATTTTAAGGTAGTTTAGAGTCTAGTTATTTAGAGTTCTAAAGAATATAATAAATCACTTATCTTAAGTTAAGTGAATATTCTGAATCCTAAGTTACTTACTTTTATTACTATTTAGCTACTATAAAATAGAGGATTCTAGGCTTTTTATAGTATTATTATTTAGCTTAATATTATTATCAATTAACTTAAATAAGTTACTTAGGTTAATATAGATTTCTAGGCTGATTTTAATACGTTCTTACTGATAGAAGTTATTAAGTTATTTCTTAACCTTATATTCTAGTTTATTATATTTAACTATAGTGAGAATCTTTATTAGTATCTTACTACTTACTTTAAGTAGTTATATAAAAGTTTAAGTAAGAAGTAAGTTTCCTTTAGTATTGATTCTCTACTATATTTAATACTAAATTCTCTATAGAAACTATCTATTAGATATTTGACTAATTCTATAGTGAAATTTTCTTTTAGTTATCTTTAACTATAAGATTACTATTTTATTTTTTTATATCTAATCTTACTCTAAGACTAGTGTAAAATCTTCTTTTTTCTTAATATTAGCTATTACTAATATTTTTTTAGTATAGTATCCTAATTATCCAGAAGGATTCTTAGGATACTATCTTATATTATCTTTAGATTCTTAGTATATAATATAAGTATTATTAGAATAGGCTATCTAGATTAGAGAAGTATAGAATATTTCCTTCTTAGTAATATTAACTTATTAAGTTTATTTAGATACTAGCTGAAATTATTATTCTTATTATTAATATTTAGGTGAGTAATAGTTTTTAGCTATATATTCTAGTTTATTATAATTATAGTATTTAAAATCTTATTATTTATTATCTTTAGTAGTAGCTTTAGTAATAAGGTTTATAAGTTTACTATAGTAGTTATAAGATATACTTATTTATAGAGTGAATTATTATCTAGTTTCCTAATTATTATATTAGTTTTAGTAGTTATATAGTAATCCTTAATATTTATATCTACTGTTAGGTTATTAAGATTATTATTATTTATCTTTCTTATAGTAATATTTAAAGAGTTAGTTATTAATCTTAATAGTAAGTTTTATATATATAATAAAATTACTAAATCTATCTTACTTAATAAGTTTATCTTTAATATTTTCTTCTAATCTTTAGTAGAATATAAAGATCTTAGTTTTATTAATATAGTTAAATCTAATATAAATATATCTAAATTTAGCTATATAGTATATAGCTGTATCTTTCTACTTAAGAACTATTAAATCTTATTTATACTATTATTAGTTATTTAGTTCTTAGAATAGTGAGATTAGAGTATTTTTAAAATTATAATAGCTTATAAAAATAGTCTAAATCTCTAACTTAAGATTATTCTATCTATAAGTAAGGAAATTAGTAAGATAAGGTTTAAACTATATAAAGGTTCTTCCCTTAAGAAATAAGATAGTATAAATAACTTATTTAACTTTATTCTTAAAACTGAGATAATAAAACTAATAATAAGCTCTAACTTAAGTAAGGAATCTCTTAAGGTATCTAGAAATTCTATTAAAAACCTAAAGTAAGTTAAGTTAAAGTTTTTTATATAATTTAACTAGAGTCTGGATAATATTAGTAGTAATATAGAGAATATTAATTTCCTACTAAAAAATAAGAAATTATTATTAATCTAGATTATTATAGAGATTCTACTGAAGTTAGGTAACTTCTATAATATTACTATTAATACTCTCCTATATTTTAGCTATATCTCTATTAGTTTATTAGAGCTATTATATAAACTTAGTAGTATTATCCTCTTTATTACTAAAGAGTTTAATATTCTTTGTTTCCTAATTTAGAAGCTCAATAGGTTATTTACCTTTAGGGGATATTTCCTAAAACCTAAAAGAAATAGAAAGAGTTTAATATTTAATAGATATAATAATATTCTTTCTAAGATATTATTAAGTAAGTTTTATAAAATTAACTTACTAAATAGAAATAATTAAGTTATTATAACTAACCTTAAGTTTAGTAAAAATAAGTTTATTAGTAGTAAGTTAAAGTTATAATATATAAATAATAATATTATTATAATATTAATAAGATTAGGTTTTTAGAACTTACAGTAATTAAATATAAATTTAATAAGAAAATTAAAAAATAAAGCTAAAAGTATCTAAAGACAATTATAAAGTTAATTACTAAAAAGCTATAGAAGTTTAACTTTAAGTAGACTTAAGTTTATCCAATATATAAATCTATAATACTTATAGGGTTTCCTATTCCTATTAATATTATATTATTCTTTACTAATCTAAAAGTTAAAAATAATTATTATCTATAGGTTAGTAATTACTTAGTTTTACTAATTACTTTAAGGATCCACTAATTAATTACTTATCCTACAGGATAATTACTTATCTCTTATTATTATATAACCTATACTTTAGTTCCTCTATAGTCTAGTAGGTTCCTTATTATATTCTTCCCTTTATATATATAAAATACCCTGTAGCCGCCAGATACCTTATAACTTAGCCTTAGTCCTGTTAGGTCGTAATACTAAGATCTTTTATATTTAGGTTTACTAAAACTTTCTATAAACTAGCTTTCTAGATTCTCTAAAACCTTCTATAAATTAGAATACTATAGGTCTACTAAAACCTTTATAAATTAGAAATCCCTTTTTAGTCTACTAAGATTATTATAAACTAAGTTATATAGTTACTAACTATTAATAAAATCAGTCTCCTACGAGACTTAAACTCTAGACCTCTATTAGTTACAGTTTTTATATTAATCTTTCAGATTAACCGTTAGGCTATTTGTCTGTTAACCTTACTAATTAATAATATTCCACTAGAGTTAGTCTATAAGTATCTTAATTCTATATTAGAATCTAGATTAATTCTTTATTAAATAAGTATTTTATATATTTAAGTTATTTTTAAAGATTGTGAGAGATGCTAAATCCTACTTTATCCCTAAGTTAAAAGGAACTTAGAATTATAGTATTTAGTCTATCTAAATAAACGTTTTACTTACTAGTAAAAATATATTTATAGATTTAAGTAAACTTATTTCTGAGAGTAATTCTAATAAAAATTATAAGGCTCTCAATTATATAAAGTTATACTGTAAGGATAGTCTTTCAAGAGTGATAAAGAATAATACTAATATATATAATATATTTAACTATTTGAAAAAACTTTATAAGCTAACTAGTTTTTCAAATTAGTTTCTTATTTATAAAGAATTCTTTAATGTTACTCTCAGTAATTTTAAGATTATAGAAGAATATCTTAATAAGATAAAATAACTTATTAATAATCTATCCTATAATAAGGTTGAATTACTAGATTAAGTAGTTATTACCTATATTCTAAATAGTCTAGATAAAAGTTATAAGGATTTTATTACTACTATTACTTAAAGCTTTAGATTTAATAAAGATTCTTATAAGTTAGATTCTTTATTCTCTAATTTATTAGATAGATTTAGAAGAACAATATATATTTCTTCAGTTAATTTTATAACTAAGAAGAATTTTAAGAATAGGATTATTAAGTAGTCTTCTAATAAAGGTAAAAAACTCTAGAAGAAACAGAAGAATATCTTCTATAATTACTATAAAGAAACTAATTATACTAAGAAGAATTATTTTTAATCCTTATCCTGAAAAAGCCTCTAGCTAGATAAAAGCTATAAAAAATAAAAGCTTTTCTTCCTCTGCTTCTATTAATAAGAAAAAGAAAAAAGAGAAAAAGAATAATAATAATAATAACTTTAAAAGAATAAATATTCTTTTAATAGATAATACTATTAAACAGATCTCTAGTTCTATAACTAAAGATCCTATGTAACTTAATTTAACTATTAAAGAAGTTATTAAAGAAGATAAGGAAGAGAGTGAAGAGGAAATTAAGTTTAAAAATATAACTCTTACCTAACCTCTTTTAAAATCTTATACTAATAAGACTTTAGGTTCTTTAATTTCTAAAATTTAAAAAACTGAAGTTTTAATATTAAAAATAAGATTAATACTGTTTTTTTAATTAATACTGGTGCTATTATTTACATAGTAAAGGATTACTCTCTTTTAGTTAATAAAATAAAAGTTATTAAACTTATTAAGTGGGGTAATATAAAAGAAATTATTTTAACTCTGAGAGGTAATTTAAAAATTACTTTAAATAATGTTGAATGATTTTTGAAAAATACTATAACTCTAATATCTTTTTATTCCAAATACCCTATATTAGGTAAATAAAAGTTAAGTATTCTACTTTACTCTTATAACCTTATATTTTCTATTTATTCTAGTAAATCAATTAGTAGACTTTAATTTATATAACCTATATAAATTATACTCTAAATTAGTTAAGCTTTAATATCAGAAGATTTAATAAACGGATCACATAGTGGCCTATGCGTCGACGGCTTCTATTTAATCTATCATACGTAAGTTTAATATTTTAAGAATAAACTCTATTTTGATAAATATACCCAGAAGCTTCCCACTTTCAGTAGAATCAGAACTTCCTATTTTTATCACTATTTCTACTAATATTAGTACTGTTTTTAGATATTATTCTGAATTCCCTATTCTTTAGTGATTTATTGAGTGTTGATTTCCCTTAATCTATTTACTAGTCTTCTATACTAATTTAACCGTAATTACTTCTTTTAACAATTATAAACCTTACTAATCTGCAGTATAATGTTAATAGTTAGGTTAATACTAATTAGTGTTAGTTTACCTATTAGAGGTAATTATATGCTATATATAGCCTCTTACTATATAGATATAAACTATTTTGGTAAATTATTATTATTATTTCTAGGTTATATTATATAGTGTGGAGGCTATCTATATAGTAATAAGGCTATAGCTATATAGCTATATAAGTTATATAGTTATATAGGCTAACTATCTACCTAATATAGCTATAGTATAGTAGGCTATAAGGTAGCTTAGTAGCTATAATAGTTCAACTAAATAGTTAAATTAATAAAATACTTTTTAGCCTAATTATTAGTTTCACTAGGAGAAGATATATTATCTATATTATTACGTATAGTATACTAATAAGGTTGAAGGTGTTAATATTCGTAGTATATAGCTTATAGATTATATATAGGCTAAATCTAGATACTCTAGGTAATTAGTTACTAATTACCTAGTAGGTAGTAATAACTAGTAGCTAGTTATTACTAGTAGTTAGTTTCTACTACTAGGCTACACTATATAGTTAGTATACTGTGGGATCTTACTAGCTTTATAGTTATTATATTACTAATATTAGTAGATTTCCTTTTTACCTTTTAACTATAATATACTATATCTTTATATATAAAAGAAAATTCTTTAAATAACCTATATTTTTAACTGAATAATCTTCTGAATTCTCTCTTTTTATTCTAAGTAAGTATTTAATTTCTCTATATAAACTATTACGTTATTTATATTAATAAATTTCTTTAGGATATAGTTTAGAAACCTTTTAGTGAGAGTATTAGTAAAGTTATCCTTACCATTAATCCACTATACTTAATAGAGTTCTTAATATTTATATAATTACCTTAAGGTGATAATATGAATTATAAGCCTCTTCTCTTTTATAATATTAAGCTTTATAAGATACTTATATAATAAGTATTAGTTAGTATAGATAATTATAGGGATAGGAGGAAGGTTATAATAAGTTATAATTTTTTATAAAGATATAATAATAGTATATATAAAAGTTATATTACTAACTATAATATAGATCTCTAAGGTAGGTATATTTCTAGTTATTTTTGTACTTTTAGTTAAAAGGTAATAAATTAGGTTACTTTAGATTATAACCTTACTTTCACTAATAGCTATCTCTTAACTTAAGATTATTATAAATTCTAGTTAAATTCTAGTTAAGATAATAAGTTAATATTATTAATAAAGAAGCTGTCTATAAAAATATAGAGATATATTTTAGAGAGGTTAAGGGAGAGAAAAGTTAATCCTTAATCTAAATATTTTATTCATTATTTAATATACTTATTAAGAGTAGTAGTATTATTAGTGGAAGGTTATTATTATTATACTATATGTAAGAAGTTAAAGAATATTTTAGATTAGTAAATTAAAATAATATATACTTTATATATATATTATTTAATATAGTTTTCTTTAAGTATCTTAGGGTTTATAAAGATATTAATAATAGTGAGCTTATAGCTTTAGTTTTTTTACTTAAGAAGGAGGTTTTTACTTTAGAGGGAGAGTATACTACTATTAAATACTAATAGTATTAACTCTGTAAGGAAGATCTTAGACTTTATTATAAGGGATGTTTTTACTAACTTTTTATTCTTTTATTAAGTAAAAATAGCGTTAGAAAGATTAAGGGTATTATTAGTTTATATACTAATTATACTGAATATCTTATTATTAGGTTAAGAGATAAGAAAGTAAGAATTATCAGTGGATATCTCTATATATAACTATTCTTTATAATATTTTAAGTATATTACCTACTAGTAGGTATTAGCTTCAGCTAAATTATAAAGTAGTTTGATAATTATTATTTTAAATCCTAGAGAGTATTAGTTTTTAAGTGAAGTATGTAATTTAGTTATAATAATTTTGTAAGTTTAGTTTTAGTGTAAATATAAATCTAAATAATATCTCTTAGTTAGAGGAGGAAGCTTTTATCTTTTATTAATATAAGAGTAATAACTATAATTAATCTTTAGTCATTTCTCTAAATTATAGGAGACTAAGTAAAGATTATAAATTTCCTATTATCTCTAAAATCTTAGATTAGAAGCTTTAACTTCTTATATACTTAGTTACTATCTCCATTTTAAATTTTATTAATAATTTAAGACTTAAAGACAATATAGTTTTTATAGATAATAGGATTATACTGAATAATCTCAATTATATTATTATTAATAATACTTTCTACCTCCTTCTTTATTAATTTTTTACAGGGGAGGCTGGAAGTAGTAATAATTCTTTTTTAATAGAGAAATTAAGAGAGAGTTAGGTTAGCTTCTTCCTTAGCTATAAGGAAAGTTATAAATTAATCTTATTAGTTACTTTTTTATTAAAAGAGTTTTCTCTAGTTAAATATAGCTCTTCAAAGTTTAAGGAATAGCTTTATAGCCTTCTGATATTTAGTATACTTAGATTTATTAGAGGGTAGTAGTATATTACTTTTAATATAAAGAGGGAGAATACTATTATCTTCTAGTATTTCTAGAGTATTAAGAGGTTTAAGAATAATAGGGAATAAGATTAAGGTAGATAAAGCTTCTTAAGAGGGATTTCCAGCTTTATTAATATTATTATTATTATACCTATAATAGAAGTATTTCTATACTTCTACTAGGATATATAGGTAAGGAGAATTATTATTACTTTTATAGTATATCTTTATAATAGTTAAGTGGAACTCTTATGAGTTATAAGGAAGGTTAATAATATATACTTTACTATATATAGTAAATAGATAGAAAGGATCTTACTATTCTTTCTTCTCTTATTATATATAGATAAAAGGTTATAGTGGGAGACTTATAACTTAAGAAATATTAAGATTATTATAAGTAGCTATAATAATATTTATAATCCTTTTTATATATTTATAATAAATAGCTTTAGTTACTTTTTAGACTATTTATATCTATAAGACTATTTCTGGGGATAAAGTAATATTTTTAGTAAGCTGAGGGTAGATTCTGAAGAAAAGAAGTATAAATATAAGATTATTTAGATTAGTAGTATTATTTATTAACTTATAAGTAGTCTGAAGATAATACTTTCGTAATAATAATAAGTATTCTTAATAGTAGATCTTGTATATATAATAGAGAAGAATATAGTAATATTCTATCTTACTAATATTATTATAAGCTTTAATAGATATAATTCTAATAGTTAAGTTTACTATTTTAGCTTCTAAGTGGAAGTTTTTAGATTAGAAGTTTATTTCAGTATTAGTAGAAATAAAATTAGGTAAACCTAAATAAATATCAATTTAGTATATTTTAAGAGCTTTCTATATTAAATTTACTAAAATATTAGGTAAGAATAAAGTAGTATAAAAAGCTATAGTTATATTAATAATATAGAAGATAAAGTAATTATCTTTAAGGTAGAAAATATTAATAATAACTTTAAAGTTAAGTTACTATTATTATAGAGGGTAAATCTAAATTAAGAGGAGGTAATACTATATATCTAATATTAGTAGTAGTATTTTTTGAGAGTTATAAAAGTTTCTTAATTAACTGGATATCCAGCTTTATAGAGAACTTCTTGAAAATATATAATAGATAGATATCTAAAGTAACAATAGAGCCTCTAGAGTTTAATCTCTATTAAATATAGGGAAGTAAATATCTCCTCCTCATTTAACAATATTTATAGATATTCCTATTTATATATAACTAGAATAATCTTCTTATTTTAATATAACTAATTATAGATATTATTAAAAATGATATTTAGGTAATCTATATTAGTGAAGTATAATAGAAATAGGATCTTATAAGGAATTATAAAGAATATTATTATACTAAGTAGTATAAATATATTAACTATACTTATTATTTTTATAGATTTATCTCCTCTAAAATAAATAGAGATTAATTCTTCTCTAGAAGGTTTTAAGAGAATAGAGGGAAGAATAGTTTATTTCAGAGTATTAGACTGGAAGTAGCTAGCTATAGAATAGTAAGTAGTATCTAAATTAGGTAAAATCCTTTAGAAAATTATATCTAAATAATATTTTTGAAGGATAAATATAGATACTAAAATAGTGATCTTTTTAGTTATATTATCCTCTTCTATTAGAGTATAAATTACTACTTAGTTTTAGAGGATCCTTATAATCTTTTAACTATTTAGAAGTATAGGTTATTTTTTGAAGTAAGATATTATAAAGTTATTTAAAAGGTTACTTAGAAGACTTAATATTTTAGGTTAATCCTTAAGCTAATAATCTTAGAGGTAATATACTACTATATTATTTTTAATAGTAATCTTATAAATATCTTTAGAGTTATTATTTAAGCTTTCTATTTCCTTATATTATATAAGGAAGTAGTAATAAGTAGATACTAATATATCTACTATATAGAAGTTAGATTTATATTAGTTATAGAAGTTTCTTCTTTTTTTAAGACAGTATCTTATTAACTAGTAACTAGATTTACTATATATATAGTATTTTTTATTAATTTAGCTATATAAAGTAGTAGAGATTAAGTAATATTCTCCTCTGAATAGTATTTAGAAGTATTCTTAATAGTTATATCTATATTCTTAATAAGAACTCTAAAGTAAGTTTTATATTTAATTACTTTAATATTAATTTATACTAATTAATAAGGGTTTCTTAGGATTATAAGTATCTTTAAATATATATTAGGATATTATAAGATAGAGACTTATAGTAATATTAACTGCAGATTATAATTAGTTATAAACTCTCTAGTATATTACTATGAAGCTAAAGAAGATTAGTTAGTATTCTAATACTCTTTAGTATATATTTAAGAGGTAGTTTTAGAGGCTGAAATTAGTATACTATTTGAGAGAGAAAGTTCTCTGAATTTATATTAGCTTAGTAAAAAAGATCTTAAATATTTCCTTTCTTATTTTATCTTGATTATTAGTAATAATACTTCTGAATATTATATTATATTAGTTAGTAAGGTAGATCTGTTAACTTTTATTACTTTTAAAGTAGTTCTTAATATAGTAGGCTATATTATAAAATATTATAGAATTAAGGGAATAACTAAAGTGGTTAAAATAATATTTAAAAGTTTAATCTTTCAGTATAATTAAAAGAACTCTAGCTTATATATAGTTAGGTATATTGAACTTTAGATAGTAGTTTCTAAAAATATAGATTTTTAATTTAAAGATATTATAGAGAGCTTCTTTATACTTTATCTTAAAGTTATATAATTTTGTGAGATTAGTTATATTCTTAGCTGTTAGTATATTAATAGAGAGAGGTCTAGTCTCTTAGTAATTATTTCATAAAGTTAATATATAGGGGAGATACTTTAGGAAGTAGAATAGGGAGTTTATACTGTTAGTTTTAGTTTTAAGGAAGTTGTTATTTTTATTAATCTTGAAAATCTTATTATTTAAGTTATTTTTATTATTAAGAAGTTATATCTATTACTAATAATAGTAGATAAACTATAAGTCTCTCTATTTATTAAGATATTTTTAAGAATTAGTTTCTTAAAGTAGTAAGATAAATATTAAGTTTTATAAGGTTTTAATAGGTTACTTTTAATTATTACTTCTAGATTATAGAATATATCTATTAGGTAAAAGTGATATTATTAAGGAAATCTGGTTAGTTATTAATAAGTATCTTAAAGTTCTGTAATTTTATAACTATTCTTTGGATTTCTTTTTTAGTTTATAGGATAAACTTATCTTACTTTATTAGGTTTATAAGGATTTAGTAGATCTATTTCCTTTTTATATTAACCTTAATATTATGGATAAGGAGAGTGTTCTATAATTATTAGGGTATTTATTTATCTATAGTAACTTATACTTCTTCTAGTTACTTCTTAAAGTTGTTTTTAAAGAGGTTTAGGAGGTTTCTACTAAAGAGGTAATTATATATATATATTACTGTAAGTTATATTATTTAGTTATTAATTTAATTAGCATTATACTTTATAATAGAATTAAAAGCTTTTTATTTACTAAAGATCTTACTACTAAGAAGAAGTTTTAATTTTATTAGTATTCTTACTTCTAAAGGAGTTATATTACTTATTATACTAAGGTTTTTAAAAGATATTATAGAAAACCTTACTAACTTAGATATTTTACTAGTTATTTCCTTATTATAGAAGAATTATAGAGAAGTACAGATTAAAAGAGGGAAGATAGAGAGAGATAGAAGATTCTGTTTTTACTATTTACTAATTTTATCTATTAATATTATATAGGTAAAATTTGATTTTAGAAAAGAAAACTATCTACTAATTAAGTAAGGGAAAGAGAGAAGAGAGAATAAAAAGATATAGGAAAAAAGAAGAGAAATATAAGGGAATTTTAAAACTTAGGATACTATAAATTCCTTTACTATAGAAGTCTGGTAAGTTTTATAATAAAGGTATTTAATAAATATACTTATATAAGATATATTTAGTATTTCTTCTGTAAGTTAATTTTAAGTATAGATAGGTATCTAGTTACTAGAATTAAAATATATTAGTATAGTTATTAAAGAGATATTACCTTACTTTAAGTTAAGTGAGAGATTATCATTAAAAATATCTAAATAGATTAAGAGATTATTAGCTTTACTTTAAATTAAGCTTAATAATTTTCTATTATTATTTCTATCTGAATAAGCTTTACTAATCTATAGTAAGTAGTAATAGTAAAATTAACTACTAATTAGTATTAGTTTCACTAAAGGAAAATATATTATATATATTATTATATATAGTATACTAATAGGGTTAAAGATATTAATATTTATAGTATATAGTTTATAGGCTATATATAGGCTAGATCTAGATACTCTAGGTAATTAGTTACTAATTACCTAGTAGGTAGTAATAATTAGTAGCTAGTTATTACTAGTAGCTAGTTTCTGCTACTAGGTTACGTTATATAGTTAGTATACTGTGAGGCCTTCATAGCCTTATAGCTATTACACTACTGAGACTAATAGCTTTTTAGTATTATAAGATTCTTAATTATTATATATAATTAGGAGGTAAAATTAAATATATTTTATATATAACTAAATATAGCTCTACGTACTACGTGAGGTTTTATTTTAACTAGTTTAAGTGGGGTGAAGTTTATAGAGATACTATAAGTGTCTGAGGTTTAAATAATATAAACTCTAATACTTAAATATATTATTTCTAATAGAATTTCCTTCTATTAGAAATAATATATTTGAGTGGTAGAGTTTATATTATTTAAGCTTTAGGCACTCGTGGCATCTCTATAGGCCTCGCCCCACTTAACTTAGTTAAAATAGAGCCTTACGTAATATACGTAGCTATATTTAGTTATATATAATATATATCAGATTTTACCTCCTAATTATATATAATAATTAATAATCTTATAATACTAAAAAACTACTAGGCTACAAAGTATATATTTTAACGATTTTATCTATTTTAAATACTAAAATATCTACCGAAAATATCCCTATATTAATATTTAAGGAAGCTAACTAGTAGATTACTTAATATAATTTCTTTAAGATAGTAGCTAAGTTTTATGATTTATAAAACTATCTTAACCTTAAATTAGATATTTAAAAAAAACCCTCCTTTTAGTAGCCTCTTAAGAGCCTCTTATATATAACTTTCCTAAAGTAAAATAAGATAAGATACTTACTATAATATCTA
The DNA here is from genome assembly GCA_001693025.2 of Colletotrichum lindemuthianum. Lineage (NCBI taxonomy): Eukaryota > Fungi > Ascomycota > Sordariomycetes > Glomerellales > Glomerellaceae > Colletotrichum > Colletotrichum lindemuthianum. Next base: position 41,695 of record MASP02000518.1, read on the forward strand.
AAACTAATACTCTAGAAATCTTAACTACTTCTAGTATTCTTACTAGATCTACCTCTCTAAAGCTAACCTACCCTAAGGAGGTTTAACTTCCACTGAAAGTTATAGACTATATCTATAATTAGAATATTATTAAACTCATAGAGAAAAACTTAAAAATCTATATAATTCTCTATAATCTCTATATTATAAGAATTTAAGAATATAAATATAAGTATTTAAACTAAGTCTATATATTATAATAGATCCTTAAGTGAATTAGTAATATATTGAAATACTAATACTATAGTTTAGAGGAGGATCTTACTATATAGTTAATAAACCTCTATAACTACTTTAGTATTATAGATAACCTCTATCTCCAGTAAGTAGCTACTATATACTATAATATACTTCAGTTTCCTAAAATTAAATACCTTACTATAAGAATATTAATTAAAATATAGTTTCAGAAGTAGCAAAATACTATATATAAAACTTAAATAATTAATTATACTTTCTTTATTATAGAAATTGTTTAGATTAATAATTTTATATTTTTACTAACCCACTTACTAATTAAAGTATATACCTAAAGCTATATACTTACAGTCTATAATTAATCAAACTTAATACTACTAAATAAAATTATCTTAACTATTATAGAGGCTATATAATAGCTTCCTGAAACTTTCTATTAAGGTAAAATTAGCTATAAAGTATTTAATATTACCTTAGAGGCTATAGATAGTAGCTTAAACTCTTAAGGTAGTAAGAGATACTTTTGCCTCTAGAGAATATATTATATTTAACTTTCACCCTTATTACTAAAGCTATAATAACTATACTTTCTTTTTAATATTCACAGATAAAGCTACTAACTACTTATAGAATTTCTATTTTATAGATTATACTGAAGCTATTATAACTATAGTATTTAATAACTTTATCTTACTTCTTAAATACCAGTAGAATATTAATATTAGGATCTTTAAATATAATAATAAGGTTCCTAGGTATAAGAAGCTGAAAGCTACCCTAACTACTTAAAGTATATACCTTAAGCCATCCGCACTATATATATAAAGTTAAAATAGAAGCGTAAAGTATATTGAAGCTATTCTTAAAGCTTATATAAAAGCTATAAGATAAGGAAGTAAACTACCTTATAATCTCTAACTTAAAATCTTATAAATAGCGATATTTCTTTATAACTATATACTAATAAACCTTTTAGGCTAGTAAATATTATACTAGAAGCTTTATAAAGTTACTTAAAAAGATAATATTATAAGGTTAGACTTAGTCTACCTTTATATATACAGCTATAAGTATTTTATTTTTACTATAGATGCAAAACTTAAGTAAAATTACTTTACCTACCTTAAAGAATATACTTTTATTAGCTTTTTAGTTAGCTACCTCTAGACTAACTAGTTTCAAGTGTAGAACGTTTTATAAAATAAGATTATTATAATTTATAATATCCCTTTTAATAAAATAATATTTTTAATAGAAATTTAACCTCTCTATAAGATAATTTTAAGAGGTTTAACTTTAATAAAATCTCTTCTTAACTATAAAAGTAATTAGCTACAGTAAAGCTATATAAGACTAGCTTAAATATTTACTTAAACTTAAGTAAAAAACCTAATAAAGTAATTTATACTAAAGATATAGAAGGTAGCTATAAAAGCTTAAAGTCTTATATCTATATTATAGCTAGCTTTAAGCTTCCTGAAGCTTTATATAAAATTGTAAAATATATATTATTAATTCCTCTAGAGTTACCTACTATATTCTTCTATAATTCTATTTATGTAGATAAGATTATAGGGGGTTAAGAAGATTAAATACCTCTAGAGAGGGTTAAATATAAGAGATAAGTAAGATACTACACTAGAATAACTAGAAGATTTCTATTTAAAACTACCATTTTAGCTACTATCTTTTAGTTATTTTAAGATACTCTTAAATATTTCTATCTATAACTATAAAATTATATAAATTATCAGCTATAGGAAATCTCTGAGGTTTAAATCTTAAGAAAACTCCAAAAAGTTATTATAAGTCTAAAAAATAAACTTCAGCTGTAAGATAAATTAAATATTAGAAACTACTTAAAATACAGAAAAATAAAAACTTCCACTCTAGAAATTCTATAATAAAGACTATTACTATTATCTATATCTTACCTAGCAGTATTTACTTATCTATATACTAAAACTATAATAGTAACTAAAAGAGTTTATCTTAAAAATTATATTAAATTATATTTCTAAAATAGAATTAACAGAAGTTTCGTAAAAAACTTAAAAGTTCTGAATTACCACTAAATTTATACTTATAAATTTAATAAATATAGATATTTCCTTCAAATTGAAATTCAACTTATTATTTATAAAACCTAATAGCTGTAAGATAACTGTAAAACCTATATAGTTACTTTAGTAAATATATTCTTTTAAATCCTTATAGTAATTACTAACTACTTTAATCTTAAGCTCTTTTAGTATAATATAGTTAACATTTTTATTTAAATAATATTTAATAAAGTAATTTATATAGAGATACTACCTAATTATTGAAAAGTTAGAAAAATCTACTATCTAAATAAAATATTCTATAATTGTTTAAGGTTTCCTCTCTTCTAGTAGTATAATCTAGAAATATGTTTTAAATACTTTAGTTTTAAGCTTACTATAGAAGAGGTATATTATTAACTTAAGGAGTATATTATTTTCTTCTTTTATATTAATAACTATATACTCTCTTTTCCCTTAGAAGATATATCTAAAGTATTTGTACTATTAGCAAATCTCTAAAAGAAATATTATCTTAAGAAAAGCCAAAACCTATAGTAGTTTCTTAGTATTAAAGTTATTCAAGATTAAATAATATAATAAATATAACTTTCTTAAGTAGTTTATATTAAAAAGTTTCTTAAATATCTTATAAAGTATATATAGTATATTAAATAGTTCAATATTTCCCTTAAACCTAAAAAGCTTCTCCCACAGCTTATTTAAACCTCTTATATAAAGATTAAGTACTACTAATAAAATATCAGCTTTATTAGTTATGCTATAATTAATAATAAAACTAGATATTATCTATATAGCTAGCTAATTATCCTATTTTAACTAGAATTCTAAAGATAACTACTAAATTAAAGCTAAGTAAATAATATAGTATCTCAGTAAAACTAAAAACCTTTACCTTAAGTTTAACTATAAGGTTAGTAATCTATAAAATAACCTTATTATTACTATAGATACTAGCTTTACGGATAATAATAAGAATCGAAAAAGCTCTTAAATTTATTTTATATACCTCTTTAGTAGTCTTATAGTATAGTAAGCTAATAAATAAGATACTATTACCACTTTAATAACTAAAATAGAGTTTTGAATATTATTATAAGTAGTATAAGAGGCTATTTTCGCCAGTTACCTTATTACTATACTATAAGTAAACTTTATAATAAATATTTTTAGTAGAAGTAAAATATATAAACTTTATCTAGTAGTCTAAATTCAGTATGATAACTAGCAAATAATATACTTCATAACTACTAAAATGATATAATTATATATAAAGCTGTAGTATATTAATATCTATAACTATTAATTATAGTAAGAAGGTTAGTAAAAGTATTTTAAAGTGAAATATAAACTTTCAGGAGACCTTATAGCTAATGGTTTTATGAAATCTCTCTAAAACTATCAGTTTAGTATCTTTATTTCTTAAATTAATATAATAAATTAGTTAAACTACCTAAAAATATACTAAAAAGAGAGATTTTAAGAAACGTTACTTATATTAGTATTTAAAAACTTTAATAACGTTTTTAACTACTAGTTAGAACTTATAAACTCTAATTCTAATAATAATATAGTAAAAAAAAAACTTAGAGGTATTTAAAGTATCTAAGATACTAGGAAGTATCCTTAATCTAAATAATAAGAGATATTTAAATAGCCTATAAATAATATTACTCTTTCTACTATAGATGTAGAAGTTTAATAAAGGCAATAAAATTATAAGAGGAGTCTCTTATAAGATATAAATAGAGCGTTTAAACTAATATTATTCAAAAAACCTAGCTTATAGATATAGTTCTTAAAGCTGGAGGAGTATATTAGAAATAATATATTTAAGTAGTAGAGTTTACACTATTTAAGCCTGAGGCACTTATAGTATCTCTATAGGCTTCACTCTACTTAACCCAGTTAAAATAAAGCCTCACGCAGTATATATAGCCATATTTAGTTACATACAATACACACCAGATTTTGCCTCCTAATTACATGCAACACCTCCTCCAGCGCTCGCACTGGAGTTAAGCTAAGTTGTAATGTATACGTTACGGTGGCAGGTGCCGCGGGGGCAGTATTACACTCCGCCGGGGTTATAAACGTTAGCTTAGTTACAGCCCCATTTTATCTCTACTTTACGTGCTCTTATTGGCTATTGGCAATCAGTGGTCCCTGCAGCCAGTTTTCTATTGGCTTTACATTGATCCAAAATCGACACTAAGGTCGGAATCCCTGCCATTTTCGCCGTTTATCCTTATCACCCGTATCGCCCGTATCGCCCTTACCGCCCTTATCGTGCAGCTTACACTTTTGTAACTATGTAAAGATACCTCTTAATATATACATTTTGAGAGACAGAATAGGTCCCTATTCATACTAGTCAAAACAGGAAGATTGTGGGGCAAGTCGCAAACTAACGTTTATAACCCCGGCGGAGTGTATTTCTGACAGTTATCACTAGTGTCGGTGGTCTCCGCCACTAGGCCACGCCATATAGGCGGCGCGCCATGGAGCCCTAATAGCCCCGTAGCTATTACGTTGCCGACAGGAACCACCTCGGCCCGAGTTTAACGCCCGAAAACCCGTCTCTCGAGTACGTTGTTCTTAACAAAAGTACCCAGCGTCGTCCCGAGGTTACTGTCGAATTAATCGTGTTGTTATTATAAGAACCAAAAATGGCGCACGAGACTACAGATGTACCAAGTACCTCTCGGGTGCGTATAAACATGCTTCCGCGAGGTGATTACGTACCAGAGGTACGTCTCTCCCAATCTGACAGTTACCGCCTTAACACCTTTCTCTCCAGTACGTTGTTTTTTGACAACAACCCTCAGCTCGAGCGCATTCTTCCTGACATCATTGCTATCGATAATGACACCGTAATTCTCGCCAACCAAGGGCCAAATATTGAATACGCGCCATTCTAGCGGCAACGACATAGACTCCGTCTAACATGCCCAGACACGTGAGAATGTACTGAATAGACATATGCTTTTACCCTATCTAATTACGTGTCGCGAATACTCAGACAGAGAACGAAGAGTCATGGTACAGGTAAAGAGGGGAGAAACCTTAATAAAATAGAATTAGATGAAGCGGAAAGTTACACTTCGGCGGAAGCCGAGTCACCCTATATGATACAATATGATACACGTAATGACAGAACAGCTCAGCTCTGTATCATGCCCGATATTAAGAAGTTTTAGTATAAAATAGTAACTTCATTCTCCCCATCATTAAGTGCCTGCTCTACATCCAAAGCATTTTCAAAAGACCAAAGCCACGATGCAGCTACAAACGACTCTTATTCTTTCTGTTATGGCCACTACTATCCATGCAATCTCATCCTGCGTTGAGGGCGGCCCCTTTCCTTCAGCTCTCGAAACCACTGGCAGGCTTTACCAAGTATCCTCTGGTGCATACAAAACTGTAGTCGGCAACAGGTTCGACATAACCTATGCTCCTCCTCCTACAAACTCAAACATCAAGAATGGCATACTCGAGATCGACAACCTCGACACAGTATTACGTAGTGTATGCGTAGTACAGATGACGGGAAAAGAAATATGCTATTGGATACAAGCCGGCGATACTTGTCAGACAAGTGTAACTCTTAATCTTGATTCGCCAATCAGGGTCAGTTTTCCAACTTTCTTACCCCTTACAAGAACTAATTTGATATCGATTAGTCTACCAAAGTGAACTAAGTATACAAATCAGACTCATCAAGTCTAGCTACTATTAGGAATATCATACTTGGGAGAAAGGTTTTAGATATCAATTCAAGGTTATACACACTGCTGGGCTGAATGCCCTCGTGCCCACGCTGCTTGTTTTTGGAGCGTACCCTCGCCTCCCGGAGGATTCCGCGAGGTGCGGTGGATCAACGGAGACGACAACATCGTCGATGCCTTCTCGAAGGGCACTCCGAACCATGCCCTCAAGAGGTTTATTAATTCAAACCACGTGACTATCTAAATAGAGGGATAGGTAACCTAAGCGGAAGAGATAAATATAAATTTGAGTGTTATTTAGGTAAAAGGTGTTATAGCTAGCTTTAAGTCTAGCAGAAGTGAGTCTGTTTATAAAGGGCTGGACCTAAGCTTATTCAACCGGAAGGTGGCGTAAAATACTGTTTAATTAGAACTAAGGAGTAAAAGAGAAGTTTTTATAGATATATAGAAAAGTCTATATATATAATACTATATAGAGCCTACTAGGGTCCCACTCAGGCGAGAGAGTTAGCTTCAGATACCTAAGTATAACTCTAACTGGATATCTAGATATAACCTATAATATTACTTCCCTCCTCCCTAGCTACTACTTAGTTAGAAGCTATATATTAAATCTCTATTACTATTTATAATTAATCTATATATTACTTTATACTACTCTGAGGCTATTATATTTATAATAATATTAATAGGTTTTTATATAAAGTTTATATATTCTTCCTATTTAATAAGAACTTCTTATTAATATCCTCTCTCTACTTAATATATCCTTATAATAAGAATACTTTTAACTAACTATTTAATTTCTCTATTATTATCTACTAATTATAGTAGCTAGTTATTACCTATAATCTACCTAGATAGTAGATTAGTAGTAACTCTCTAGAGTAAATCTATATAAAACTATAAGTAAATAAATTCTAAAATATCTACCTTTATAATATATAGTAAAAATATCTTTACTATTATATATTTATAATATAATTAAGCTAACTTTTAGCTTAATTTTAGTAACTTATAGTTAGATATATTTAACTATATTTTATTACTAACTTAATATTAATCTATTAGAGACTAGATTTTATTTATCTAAATTTCTAATTTCTATTAAGTAGTAACTATCTTTATATAGATATATATTATTATTAACTATATTTTCTTAACTAACTAGTAAGTTACAGTCTTACTATTACTAAATAATTTTATATACTTTTTAGTAATTAGGATAAAGTTAATATAATATTTATAATCTATAAAAAAATATAGTTCTTATTATATTATACTATTAGTTATAAAAAACTAACTATATAATAAATAGTAAGTTACTTTAGTTATTCTGAGACTAGTAAGTAAATATCCTTAAAATTACTTAAATCTCTTAATTATATTATTCTATAATCCTGTTAGTCTGTAAATAGTAATTAATATTTAATAGGTATATAATATTTATTAATCTATAGAATTCCTTCTAGAAGTAACTTACTTAGTTAGATTCTCTATTATTTATAATAGAGTATAATATTCTATAGAATCTATAATAATAATTAAAAAACTACTAAATATATATTTCTACTTCTATTATATTTATCTCTTCTAATATAGAAATTTTACCTAGTTAATTAATAATAACCTAGAAGTAATAACTACCTTATTTTTTTATAGAGAATAAATTAGTAATAAAATCTATTAATAAATTAGAATATAATTAGTTAGATATTAATAGGAACTTTAGGAATCCCTTTTTAGCTTACTTCTAGATATAAATACTCTTATATATATTATAGTTATATATAAATTAGTAGATACTCTATAATTATCTAAACTAATAAAACTATTAGCTTATAATCTCTAGTATATTATTATACTCTAAGTAGCTTATAGGAGAGAAATTATATTACTTCTATATTAGCTTAATTCTAAATTTATTAAGAAGATTATTACTCTTTTTACTACTTAGTATCTAAAATCTCTCTCTAAAAGTAAATTATCTTAATATATTAATAATATACTTAATGATCTAAATCTTAATATAGAAATTAGGAGGGAAGTTATACTCTCCCTACTAAATTACTATAAAAATCTATTAATATAAAAAGTCTCTCTTAGTAATATAATTCTATATCTCTTACAGATCTAATTTTCTTTTAAAAATCTAAATATTAATAATATTTATATATTCTACTTAAAATCTTATAGAGATAGTAATATCTAAAATAATCTATATTATTTATCTTTATTACTTCTTATTATTCTACCTTTTAAAGGTATTCTATTCCCTCTAGGAGAAAATATTAAAAGCTACTACCTAGGTATCCAGTTAGTATTTAAGGTAAAAATTATATTAAGATAACCTTTCTACCTACTAATTCTATCTCTCTATAAGCTATTATTTCTTTATAAAATACTTAAAGTTTTTATAGTTAGTAAGAATTTTAAACTTCCTAATACTCTATAGTTTTACTTTCTATACTTATAAATATTCTAATACTATAAAAAGTTCCTTATTATAAATTAAATAATTAAACTTTATAAAAGTTAGATATTAGAAATAGAAAACTACTAAATACCTTATTTTAACCTTATTAGCTTAGGTTAATATACCTTCTAGAGTATACTTTAAATAATCTATCTCTACTATTATTAGAATATTAAGATTAAATATCTATAAAATTAATTCTATAGTGAAAAATTATTTTAGTATAAGGAAAATTTCCTACTATTTTAGTTTCTAGTTAAAAGGAACTAACTTCTAAGCCAGGTAATTTAAAAGCTCTATAATAATATTATACTGAAATATAAAAATTTGATAATAATTTATAAACTTAAGGAAACTATAAATACTTTTTAGTAAGTTAGAAAGAAGTTAGTTAGTAATAGTTTCTAATTTCTTAGGATTATAAGAGAAATTCTTTCTAGTTAATATAATAAATTTAATATACTTAACTATAATAACTAAAAACTTATATTTCTTAGAATCTAACTTAAAGTCTATATTAGTAAGGTAGCTAAATACTTAATAAACTTTCTCTTTATATTTTTTTATAAGTTACTAATATAAATAAGGATATTATTAATATATATTATAATAAAATTATCTAGAAACTATTANNATCTAGAAACTATTATAAGTAACTATTAATATACTATTAAAATATAATAGAGATATTAGTAAATCTAAAGGAGTATATTATCTATTTAAAGAGGCTGTAATATATCTAAAAAGCTATTTTCTCCTGATTTATTTTATTAATTCTAATTTTATAAAATATAGTAATAATATTAAGTTTAGTATACTAATAAGTAATAGTAACCTTCTAGAGGATCTCTAATATAAGGAGGAGAAAGTAATAGTTCTTCTTTATAATTATATTAAGAATTTTATAATTTATATAAAAATATATTTCTCTATCTAGCTTTCTTATAAAGAAAATTAGAATATTAGTAGAGAAGTTACTTACTTTAGTAAATTCCTTATTAAGTAAGTCCTCTAGGATTTTCTTAAATACTAGAAACTCCTCCTATAATATATTATAGAGAGGTTTCTATAGGAAATCTAATTTCTATTTCTTATTATTAGAAATTAATAGGATATAGTAGTCTATCTCTAGTTAACTGGAGGGTAATTAATATACTAAATCTAGATAGAAAAAGTCTAGAAATTCTTTTAAGATATTTAGAGAAATATAATTCCTTAGATCTACCTCTACTTTTAGAGTTAATATTTTTTTAATATCTACTAGACTAATAAATATAACCTAGTAGGGATTTAGTATCTTATTAGTATACTATATAGTATATTAATAGATAAATATAAATAAATTAATATTTAGTAGCTAAATTAACTAAATCTCTTTAAGCTATATTAGCTTATCCTAATATTTTAAATATACTATTATATTATTTTTTCTATATATTATTTATTAGGTTTTAATATTATAGATAATATAATTATTCTCTATCTATAGCTACTTAAAATATAAAAGTAGCTATAAACTCTCTATAATATAAATATAGATTTTCTATATATAATTACTAACTTCTAGAGTCAGAATAGTTACCTCTTAAATATTATTAAGTAATAACTTAATAATATATCTCCTTATCTATCTCTTTAACTTGTTAATTAGTAGGAAGTAAAATTTCTTTATAAGGAAGATATTAATAATAATATAGATATTACAGCCTATATTAATAAGTATATTAATAGAATAACTTCTATTAATTCTAACCTGAATAGTAGCTAACCACTAATTACTTACTTATTCTTTTTCCTATTATTTCCCTTATCTTATTACTTCTACCTCAGTAAGCTTTAAAATCTAACTTTACTCTAAAATTACTCTTTTTCTAAATCCTCACTATTACTTAGTGGAATAATATTATCTCCCTAGTTATCCCTAATATAATCTAAAGTAACTATAGCTTTTATAACCTTCATACTAATCTTCTTATACTCTTAAGTTTTATAATTCCTATAGATATAGTTTTTCTTACTATACTTAAAATATTAGTAAGTATCCTAGCAGTTTTTAGAGTATTCCTTAAAGGTAGAAAAAAAGCTACTAAAATTCTAATATTATTATTACTTCTTAACTATCCTAGTTATTATAATATTACTTTCTATATTATAAATAGTAAGTCTCTAGTAAGGTAGCTAGTAATATATTAATACTCTCTTTATATATTTAAGCTTCTAAACTATATTTTAAACTTTAGATAACTAAAATCTATACTCTATAGGAAAGTTAACTATAATAAATAGTTTCTTAAAATAGGGAAGTAAAGTAGCCTCTAGTAGAGAAATCTAGATTATATCTAGTTATATATACTCTCTAGTATTAACTAGAGTTTTTTTAAATTAGAATAGAAAAATTATTAGGTATTTATTTTCCTTCTATCTAAAATTCTATAGCTAAGTAATAATATAAAACTAACTATTAGGATTCAGGTAAGTTCTATCTAGATAACTTATAAAATTATTTAGATTATAGGAATTTTCTAATTCTCCTACTATATAGAAAATTTTAACTATTTACTAAAAACTAGAATCTAAATAGAAGTAAATTAAATATTAATATTCCTAATTAGTATTAAAGAAATAGTAATTAATCTTAAATTTAACTTTTATCTATTAGGTTTATATTTAATATTCCTTCTACTTACCTGAAAACTTTAGGAGTAGGGAAAGAAGCTTCCTCTAATAGTTAACTATTAGTAGAAATATAATAGTATTATTAACCTTAAAAACTATTATCTTAATAGATATTATTCTGGGGATTACTAGAGTATCCTAATATAGACTAGAAATATCTATTATAGTAACTATCTAGAAGTTACTACTTATTATAGTATCTTATTTTACTAACTTATATGAGAGTTTATTAATCCTCTAATAAAGAGAGCTTAAAGTATATTATAACTACTACTAAAGTAGTTTACTTATAGAGTTACTACTTATAGAAATATCCTAGGGAGCTTCAGTATTCTCTATTATTCTTTATATTAGTTAGTTAGTTACCTATTATATAATATTATATCCTAGAAGCTACACTTAACTAGATTATATACTTAACTAGTAGGAAGCTACACTCTACCTAACGTTATCTATATAGTAAATAAAACTAAGTTCTAAATATATAAAAGACTGAACCTAGGCTTATTTAACTGGAAGGTAGTATAAAATACTGTTTATTTAGAACTAAGGAGTAAAAGAGAAACCTTCATAAGTGCATGGAAAAGTCTGCATATATAATACTATATAGGGCCCACCGGGGCTCCACCCGGGCGAGGGGGTTAGCTTCGGATACCTAAGCATAGCCCTAGCTGGATATCTGGGTATAGCCTGTAATACTATTAGTAGTAAGTTAAGACTATAATATATAAGTAATAATATTATTATAATACTAATAAGATTAGGTTTTTAAAGTTTATAGTAATTAGGTGTAAGTCTAATAAGAGAATTAAGGGATAAAGTTAGGAGTATCTAAAGATAATTATAAAGTTAATTACTGAAAAACTATAGAAATCTAACTTTAAGTAAACTTAAGTTTATTTTATATATAAATTTATAATATTATAAATTTTCTTATTCTTATTAATATTATACTATTTTTTATTAATCTGAAAGTAAGAAGTAATTACTATCTATAAGTTGGTAATTATTTAGTTTTACTAATTATTTTAAGAATCTACTAATTAGTTACTTACTCTATAAAGTAATTACTTATTTTTTATTATTATATAATTAATATTATAGTTTCTCTATAGTCTAGTAAGTTCCTTATTATATTCTTTCTTTTATATATATAAAATACCTTATAGCTACTAAGTATTTTATAATTTAGCTTTAATCCTATTAAGTTACAATATTATGTCTCTCTTCTAAAAAATCTTATCCTTAAGATTAATATAAGTAAGTAACTTCTACTTATTAGTTTACAATATATTTCTTAATTTTATTATTATATTCATATTATATTAGAATTAGTTTCTAACTTCTCTACTTCTACTTATTATTATTAACATTATATATTATATATTAAAGAGTTTAGTATAGATATAATACTATATTCTTTTTATTATTCTAAGAGCCTATATTATAAAATATTTTACAGAATAGAAATTTATCGTGAATATATATAATTAGATTATTCTTATAATATATTATAGAATATAGTATATAAATATAAGCTTGTATATTTTAAGTAGTATATTATCTTACTAATTAGATAACTAATTATTTACTTAATAAAGTTAGTTATTTAGAAAATAAGAAAGAAGTAGTAGAAGAAATTCTACTAACAAAAGCTACAGTATTAAGGAGAATTTAGGTAGAAATACATAAATTACTTATAAAGCTAGATTATATCTAGAAGATAAGATAGAATATTATTAAGTAAGGAAAAGTCATTACTAATAATAATACTAAAGCGAAATTAAGCTTACTTATTATAGTAAATAAGAGTGTAACTATTTCAGATATATAGTTAGATAATACTTTCAAGATAATTAATTAGAATATAATATTAAGTAATCCTAATTAAGTAAATTTTAACTTTAGTACTCTTAATATAGTAATTAAGGAAGTTTAATTTTCAGGAGATAATATTTTTAAATATAGAAATATTTTATCTCTTTAAGGTTTTTTATTTAGTTAATATTTAGATTAAGAATATTAAATATAAACTCATCTATTAACTTAGATTATAGGTATTATAGTTTATTTATATATTTATTATTCTTAGTATTCTTAAAGGTTTTTAAGATATTTGACGTTAGATACTAATTTCTATATATTTTCTATATAATTATATTCTTTCTATTTAATAAGATATTATATTTCTATATTATCTTATTAATTAATATAGTTAATAAGTTACTCTATTTTATATTCTTGTTTTAAATTTATTTTAATATAATCTTTTATATAAGATCCTTTTAGTATTAATTTAAGAAGTAAAATATAAAAAACTAAATAATATCTTATAGTATCTAGTAGTAATAGTTTATAGTTAATATTTAAGATTTTATAAATAATTTTAAATAGTCTAAATTTCTTAAAGTCTAATTTATCGCTTAGTTATTTAGTTTTAATATTTTATTTAGTAAAGTAAATACTATCTTCCTCCCTAAAGATTAATCTTCTAATTCTTAAAACGTTAGTATACTTATATATTTATTACCTAATAAATTTAAGTTCTTTTAGAAACTTATTCTAGAGAATATAAAGCTTTAAGATATCTACTATTATTTTTACTATTTATTCTCTCTATTAGGATTCTCTATATATAGTAAAGTTAAATTTATAATTAAGATAGAAAGATAATTCTTTACTATTTTCTTTTACTATATTATTATAGGTAAATTAGACTATTAATAGTAAAACAACCTAATTATCTTATTAATAATTAATATAATATCTAAAGTAGATTTCAAGGATCTAGTTAATATATTTAGTCTAACTATTAGTTTATAAATAGCAAATAGTAGATAGGTAGTATTTTACTCTAAGTTATGAAATTAGGAATTTCTAAAATTTAGATATAAAGAGTTTATCTCTATTAGATATAATTTCCTAAGGTAGCTTATATTTGCTAATAATAATTCTGAGGAAAATATATATAAAATCTTCTATTATATTTAATTCTTTATAGGGAATAAAGTAAGTATATTTAGTAAGTTATTTCACTATAATAAGAGTATTATTATAATATACTCTAGTAAGTAGTTCTTATAATTTTAGTAACTTAATAATAAAATCTAAGAAGATTAATTCTTAAAACTTTGAAAATACTAGTAGAAGTTATAATTTACTATATAATTTATATTAGCTAAACTTACTTTTAAGGTAGGCTTTATAATCCTTCATTATATTAATTATATCTTATCTTATAACCTTTTTATTATAATATTATTAAATCTTTTTAAATATTCTAGTAACTTCTTAATATCTATATACTAATATACTATAAATATTTCTAATTATCTTATATATTATTCTTTTAGTTATACTAATATTAACTTTTTTAGTAATTAAGAGTAGCTTCTATATAAATATAAAGTTTCTATCTATATCTATTTTTAGGATAATCTATATTTCTTCTAATACTAAGATATTATAGTTTAGTCTTTAACTAAATATATTAGCTCTTCTTTTTTCTATTCCTTTACAGTAAATAATATAAAAGTTTAATTCTAAAAAATTCTAACTATTTAATTTATCACTTATTAAAGTTCTTAAATGTTATAAAATATACAAAAGTCTTATAGTTAATATAAAACTAAACTTTATATTTAATTCCTGAAAGTTATAATCTCTATTCTTAAAATATTTTAATAATAGTTATAAGTTTCTTATTATAAATCTAATAGTTAAATTTTAGTCTGCTTAGTTTATATAAATAGAAAGTATAAGAATATTATATTCCTTTTATACCTTATTATTCTAGTTATCCTCCTATTATATAGTCTGAAGTATTAGTCTCAACTTTAAATAATTTATCAGAATCTAGAATTATAAGAATAGATTCTAAGATAATTTAGTTCTTAAAATCCTGAAATACTTTTTCTTATCTATTAGTCTAATTAAATTTAGTATCTTTTTATATAAGTTTAGTAAGTAAAATTATTTTCTTCATATAATTCTTAAGGAATCTTTAGTAAAGATTAGTAAATCTAAGGAAAACTTAAATTTCTTTAATATTTATTAGTTTAAACTAACTCTTAACTACCTAGATCTTCTTAATTAATATTTTAATTATATTTAGTATAATAGTGAATCCTAAATATTCTACTTATTATATAAAAAATTCGTTTTTCTCTTGTTTAACTAATAGTTTAACTTACTGAAGTTTCTAAAATATTTTATAAATATATTCCTTATATTCTTTAAGTATCTTTAAATAGATAAGAATATTATTAAGATATACTATATAAGAAATATCTAAATATTTATATAGTATATAGTTAATTATAGATTAGAATATTATAGGTATATTAGTAAGTCTGAAAAGTATTATAAAATATTTCTAAAATTGTTTTCTTATTCTGAAAGTAGTTTTCTATTCTTTACTTTCTTTAATTTAGATAAGGTAATAAGCTTCTTTAAGGTTAAAAGCTGTAAACTAATTAGCTCTATAAAGTTAGTCTTATAGTTTTAATATAAAGAGTAATAAGTATGAGTTCTTAATTATCATATTGTTAAGTTATTAATAATTAATATAAAGTTATAGCTTACTATTTTTCTTAAGTATGAATAGGATTAGATTTCCTACTAGTAATATTAAATATTTAATATAATCTTTCTTAAGATATTTATTAATATACTTATTAATTATTTCTATTTCTATTTAATTAAGTTTCTAGATTTTACCGAATCAAAATTCCTTCCCTTCTTTGAAAAGAATCTTATAATCATAATTTATATACTTTAGTAGTTTAATTTTAAGTTCTTCTATAAAAAATTATTTATAAATCTAGTATTTATTAGGAATAGTCTAAAATTAATCTATCTTATTATTAATTTTTACTACTATTATAATATTTCATATCTAGGCTGCTATATTCTTAATCCTAAGATAGATAATAAGTTTTTATATTTTTAGAGTTATATTTAATTTATATAGGATCTTATTATCTAGAGAGTCTTTAGGGACTGAATCTTTCTATTACAGATAGTTAGTCTTCTAATTTATCTATAAGTTATTTTTTTGTAACTATAGGATTCTTAAAATAATCTCTTAATTACCTATCTCTATTATATTAAAAATATAGTCTTCCTTCTAGCTATAGTAATTTAAAGGGAAGTATATAGTCTCTAAGGTAATAATATTTCCGCTATACTTAATATTTTCTCCTTTAATAGTATATAGCTAGTATAATTTAGTTTTTATTATTTATAAGATCTATTATTTATTTACTACTTATAGTAATATAAAGTTTCCTTAAGTATTATAATGAATTAGAGCTTATATCTTATATCTATTTACTATAATATTAAAATGAGAGTATTTATTATTATATTCTACTATTACTAGAAATAAGGATCTTATCTGAAATATCTTTCTTTATCTTTATTCAGTCGGTAAGTCTAGTTTTTTAACTACTTATAGTATTTCTATTCTAATATTATTCTGTCTTTATAATAGTAGGTTATAATTCTTCCTTCTTAAAGTATCTTAATGAATATTAATTCTCTATATTCTAGTATTAGTAGTATAAGTTTATCTTTAGCAATTTCTTCTTATTTCTAAAGTTTGTTATATTAATAGCGTTATTCTCTTACTTTATTAATATAGTAAATTATATAATAGTCTCATTTATAGTCTATCTATTTACTAATAATATTATTTATATATACTATAGAATAGTTTTCACTAGATATAAATATTATAAAGTAGTTTTTATTAAAATACTAAAGTTTCTAAAATAGTAAATTTATATTAAGATATATATTTAGAATTAGATTATCCTTAAATCATTATAGGAAGAACTATCTATTAAATTTATTACTGAAATATAATATATAATTATCCTATATATAATATATCTAAAAGATAGTTTAGTAAGCTAAGTAATTAATTTATAGAAATTTATAGTCTATATTATAGAGGATTATCTTAAGGTAGTTTAAAGTCTAGTTACTTAGAACTCTATACAATATAATAAATTACTTATTTTAAGTTAGGTGAATACTCTAAATTCTAAGTTACTTACCTTTATTACTATCTAGTTATTATAAAATAGAGGATCCTAAGTTTTTAATAGTATTATTATCTAACTTAGTATTATTATTAATTAACTTAAATAGGTTACTTAAGTTAATATAGATTCCTAGGCTAACTTTAATAAGTTCTTACTAGTAGAGATTATCAAATTATTTCTTAACTTTACGTTCTAGCTTATTATATTTAACTATAATAAGGATCTTTATTAGTATCTTATTACTTACTTTAAGTAGTTATATGAGGGCTTAAGTAAGAAGTAGGTTTCCTTTAGTATTAATTCTCTGCTAAATTTAATACTAAATTCTCTATAGAAGCTATCTATTAGGTATTTAACTAATCTTATAGTAAAGTTTTCTCTCAGCTACCTGCAGTTATAAGATTACTATTTTATTTTCTTATATTTAATCTTATTTTAAGATTAGTATAAAATCTTCTTCTTTCTCAATATTAGCTATTACTAGTATCTTCTTAATATAGTATTCTAATTATCCAGAAGGATTCTTAGGATACTATCCTATATTATCCTTAAATGTTTAGTATATAATATAAATATTATTAAAATAAACTATTTAGATTAGAGAAATATAGAGTATTTCCTTCTTAGTGATATTAACTTATTAAGTTTATTCAGATATTAGCTCAAATTATTATTCTTATTACTAACATTTAGGTAAATAATAGTTTTTAGCTATATATCCTAGCTTATTATAATTATAGTAATTAAAATCTGATTATTTATTATCTTTAGTTGTAATTTTAGTAGTAAAGTCTATAAATCTACTATAGTAGCTATAAGATATATTTATTTATAGAGTAAATTATTATCTAGTTTCCTAATTATTATATTAGTTCCAGTTATTATATAGTAGTTTTTAGTACTTATATCTACTATTAGATTATTAATATTATTATTATTCATCTTTCTTATAGTAATATTTAAAGAGTTAGTTATGAATCTTAATAGTAAATTCTATATATATAATAAAGTTACTAAATTTGTTATATATAATAAGTTTATCTTTAATATCTTTTTTTAGTTTTTAGTAGAATATAAAAATCTTAGTATTATTAATATAGTTAAATTTAGTATAAATATATCCAAATTTAGCTATATAATATATAGCTATATCTTTCTACTTAAAAGCTACTAGGTCTTATTTATACTATTATTATTTATCTAATTCTTAGAATAGTAAGATTAGAATATTTTCAAAACTATAATAACTTATAAAGATAGTCTAAATCTCTAACTTAAGATTATTCTATTAATAAGTGAGGAAATTAATATGATAAAGTTTAAACTATATGAAAACCTTTCTCTTAAGAAATAAAATAATATAAATAACTTATTCAGCTTTATCCTTAAAACTTAAATTATGAAATTAATAGTAAACTCTAGCTTAAGTAAGTAATTTTATAAAATACCTAGAAGTTCTATCGAAAGTCTGAAGTAAGTTAAATTAAAGTTTCTTATATAACTTAACTAGAGTCTAGATAATATTAGTAGTAATATAAAGAATATTAACTTCCTACTGAAAAGCTAGAAGTTACTATTAATCTAGAGTATTATAGAAATTCTACTAAAGTTAGGTAATTTCTATAGTATTACTATTAATAATCTCCTGTATCTTAGCTATATCTCTATTAGTTTTTTAAAGCTATTATATAAGCTTATCAGTATTATTCTCTTTATTACTAGAGGGTTTAATATTCTTTATTTCCTAATTTAGAAACTTAACAGACTATTTACCTTTAGGAGGTATTCTCTAAAAACTAGAAGAAATAGAAGAAATTTAGTATTTAGTAAATATAGTAATATTCTTTCCTAAATACTATTAAGTAAGCATTATAAAGTTAACTTACTAAATAGAAGTAATTAAAATATTATAGTTAACTTTAAATTTAGTACAAGTAAGTTTATTAATAGTAGATTAAAACTATAATATATAAGTAACAATATTATTATAATACTAATAAGATCAGATTTTCAGAGCTTATAATAATTAGATATAAATTTAATAGGAAGATTAAGAAATGAAACTAGAAGTATCTAAAAATAATTATAAAGTTAATTACTAAAAAGCTATAGAAGTCTAACTTTAAGTAGATTTAAGTTTATCCTATATATAATTCTATAATACTGTAATTTTTCTTATTTCTATGAATATTATATTATTCTTTATTAATCTAAAAGTAAGAAATAATTACTATTTATAAGTTAGTAATTATTTAGCTTTACTAATTACTTTAAGGATCCACTAATTAATCACTTACCCTATAGAATAATTACTTATCTCTTATTATTATATAACTTATATTATAGTTTCTCTATAGTCTAGTAGGTTCTTTATTATATTCTTCCCTTTATATATATAAAATACCTTATAGCTGCCAGATACCTTATAGCTCAGCCTTAATTCTATTAGGTTATAATAAAAGGATATAGATTACTAAAGGTACTAATTTTCATATATATAGATAGTGTAATAAGGCTGGGTTTATAAATAGCTATATTTATATAATATAAATAGTTTTATATAGATTCTTAGTTTAAATAGAATTATTAGTTTATCTATTAGAGGTAAAATTGCATACTGTATATGGTTTTCATAGTGTAGATACAAACTATTCTGGTAAATTATTTTTATTACTACGTTATATAGCTTGTGGCGCTATATAAAACCTTAGATTTATAGTGTAGTAATTACTTACTAATTGCAATACTATTAGGCTATAGCTAGCGCCAGATATTAAGTATTTATAGATAGTAGAATATAGAGGGTATACTGCTATATCTATAGTAGTATATATAGTTACTATATATTCTATAGTATAGTATAACTAATACTGGTAATATCTCTTTTTACTGTATATTCTAATATTTATTAATTTATATAAAAATAGTATCTCTTATAATTTATATTCTTTTACCTAAATAACACTTAAATGTCTATTCTTCTATTTTACTTTAGTTATCTATTTCTTTATTTAAATAGTTATATAATTTAAATTACTAAATTTCTGAATAATTAAGTTTAGAATACCGCTTATAAAGAAGTAAGTAATATTATTATCACTATTAATTTACTGTATCTTATAAAGCTTATAGTATTTATATAATTACCCTAATATTATAATATTAATAATTAGATACTTCCTTTTAGTAATATTAAGTTTTCTTAGGTGTTTACAAAGTAAGTATAAGTTAATATATAAAATAGTTAGAATTTAAGGAAGTTTTTGACATTGAAGAATATCATAAACCTAAGCTTTAGAGCTTATATAGAATACTACTATATAGGCCTTATAAAGCTGCTACTTCTATAGTTTAGTAAAGAGTTTTCACTATAGGTGTAAAGGTTTGAAGTTTATTATAATATTATTTAGGTATTACTAGGTTACCTTTTATAGCTAGTCTCTAATATTAATAAACTTTCTACCTAAGTTTAACCTAATAGTAAATAGTAGACTAAATAAATAGTAAAGAAGATAATAAAGATAATAGTAGATACTAATATTATAGAATTCTTAATAGAAATTCTAATAAACTAATAGTAGATAAATCTAATTGTAGAAAGTAGCAGATAAATCTAATTGCAGATAAAGCCTCAACCCTCTAAGAAGTTCTTATATAACTTTAATAGAATTATAAAGTAGTTTTGCAGATTATATAATTTTCTTTATAAAGAGGAAGCTTCTTCTAATTAGTATTCCCTTTAATAGTAATATTCTTCACTTTCTCATATAAAAGATAATTATATAGTATAAGCTTAAGGTTAACTAGGCTTTTATTAGAAGGCTAGAGGATTTTTAGTAGTTTCTCTAAATTAACCTCTTACTAAATGTTTAAATATAGGTTAGTAACTTCTATATAATCTAGTAGCCTCTATACAGCTGGAATATTAATATCTTTCTTTAGTATTTTACTAAATACTATAAAACCTCCTATTATAATTTCTAAATCTTTAAGAAGATATAAAACCTCCAGTAAAAGTCTAAGTAGATATTTACAGAATTCTTTATTAAATTTAGGTTAGCTATAGGTTAGGTAGGAAGGTATATCGAGGTAGGAAATATTTAACTAAACTACCTATAGCTAACTTTCTCCTACTGAATTTAGATAGCTACTATTAGTTATAATATTAACTTAATAGATTACTATACTATAGTTTAATATTATTATATATTAAGTTAACTGGGCACTGATGTGGTAAAGGCTATGATAGTGAGTAATATACTAGGTGCCCCACTTTTTAGACTAATTAGATGAGAGGGATTATCCTATAGATTAATCCTAATAGCATATAGTGTATATATGTACGCTATAATCTAGACTTAGATATAATAAAATAGAAACTACTAGTTATAACCTAGTTATAATAAATTAATTAATTACGAACGTTTACTAGTTGTAAACTAATACTAATTGGTAGTTTAACTACTACTAATATCCATTACTACTACTTAACTGCAGATTAGTAAGGAATACCTAAAGAGATAAGATTATAATACCTCCTAAGGAATCTTATAGATAGCTTCTCAATAGAAATAGGTAACCTAAAGCTATTATAATTATATATTACCCTGAGAATATTAATAATATACTTACGATAGAAATAGAAGTAAAGATAAACTTACGATAACCTATTTACTTAATATTATATTATATCTATTATATAATAAAAGATAATTAAGATGAACGTTAATTAAGATAGTAAGTATTAAGATAAAGTAATAAGATTAATATATCTAAAAGGAAGGAATCTATAATAAAAAATTATTCCTTATTACTATTTTCTAATATCTTATTATTACAACCTAACAGAACTAAGGCTAAGTTATAAGGTATCTAGCAGCTATAGAATATTTTATATATATAAAAGGAAGAATATAATAAGGAACCTACTAGATTATAGAGAAACTATAATATAGGTTATATAATAATAAGAAATAAGTAATTATTCTGTAGGATAAGTAATTAATTAGTAGATCCTTAAAGTAATTAGTGAAACTAAGTAATTATTAACCTATAAATAGTAATTACTTCTTACTTTTAGATTAGTAAGAAATAATATAATATTAATAAGAATAGGAAAATTTATAGTATTATAAACTTATATATAGAATAAGCTTAAATCTACTTAAAGTTAGACTTTTATAGCTTTTTAGTAATTAACTTTATAATTATCTTTAGATACTTCTAGTTTTATTTTTTAATTCTCTTATTAGATTTATATCTAATTACTATAAGTTCTGAAGATCTAATTTTAAAGTATTATAATAATATTATTATTTATATACTATAGTTTTAATACACTACTAATAAACTTGTTTCTACTAAATTTAAGGTTAACTATAATATTTTAATTATTTCTATTTAGTAAGTTAATTTTATGAAATTTACTTAATAGTATTTAGGAAAGAATATTATTATATTTACCAAATATTAAATTCCTTCTACTTTTTCTAGTTTTTAGGGAATATTTCCTAAACGTAAATAATCTATTAAGCTTCTAGATTAGGAAATAAAGAATATTAAACTCTCTAGTAATAAAGAGGATAATATTATTAAGTTTATATAATAACTTTAAAAAACTAATAGAAATATAGCCAAAATATAGAAGATTATTAATAATAATATTATAGAAGTTACCTAACTTTAGTAGAATTTCTATAATAATCTAGATTAGAAGTAACTTTTTGTTTTTTAGTAGGAAGTTAATATTTTTTATATTATTACTAATATTATCCAGATTCTAGTTAAGTTACATAAGAAATGTTAACTTAACTTACCTTAGGCTTTTAATAGGATTCCTAAATATCTTAAAAGATTCCTTATTTAATTTAGAGCTTACTATTAGTTTTATAATTTTGGTTTTAAGAATAAAGCTAAATAAGTTATTTATACTACCTTATTCTTTAGGCGAAGAGTTTTTATATAATTTAAACTTTATCTTACTAACTTCCTTATTTATAAATAGAATAATCTTAAGTTAGAGATTTAGATTATCTTTATAGGTTATTATAGTTTTAAAAGTATTCTAATCTTACTATTCTAAAAACTAGATAAGTAATAATAGTATAAATAAGATTTTATAGTTTTTAAACAGAAGAGTATAGTTATACACTATATAGCTAAGTTTAGATATATCTATATTAAACTTAATTATACTAATAATAGTAAGATTTTTATATTTTATTAAAAACTAAAAAAAGAAATTAAAGATAAACTTATTAAGTAAGATAAACCCCATAACTTTATTATATATATAGAACTTATTATTAAGATTAATAACTAACTTTTTAAGTGTCACTATAGGAAAGGTAAATAGTAATAATCTTAACTACTTAATAGTAGATATAAGTATTAAGGATTACTATATAACTACTAGAACTAATATAATAATTAGGAAACTTAATAATAATTTACTTTATAAATAAAGATATCTTATAGTTACTATAATAAATTTATAGACCTTACTACTGAAGCTATTACTAAAGATAATAAATAATAAGATTTTAAATATTATAATTATAATAAATTAGGATATATAACTAAAAACTGCTACTTACTTAAGTATTAGTAATAAGGATAATAATTTTAGCTAGTATTTGAATAAACCTAATAAATTAATATTACTACAAAGGAAATACTTTATATCTCTCTAATTTAGATAGTCTATTTTAATAATATTTATATTATATATTAAGAATCTAAGGACAATATAAGATAGTATCCTAAGAATCTTTCTGGATAATTAGAATATTATATTAAGAAGATACTAGTAATAACTAATATTAAGAAAAAAGAAGACTTAACGATAATCTCTAAGTAAGACTAAGTATAAGAAAATAAAATAATAACCTCATAGCTATAAGTAACTGAGAGAGAACTTTACTATATAATTAGTTAAATATCTAATACATAATTTCTATAGAGAATTTAGTATTAGATTTAATAGAGAGTTAATACTATAGGAAACTTACTTCTTACTTAAGCTCTTATATAATAACTTAAAGTAAGTAATAAGATACTAATAAAAATTCTTACTATAGTTAAATATTATAAGCTAGAATATAAAATTAAGGAATAACTTCATAATCTCTGTTAGTAAGGATATATTAAAGTTAGCCTAGGAACTTATATTAACCTAAGTAACCTATTTAAGTTAATTAATAATAACATTAAGCTAGATAATAATATTATTAAAAACTTAGAATCCTCTATTTTATAGTAACTATATAGTAATAAAAGTAAGTAACTTAGAATTAAAAGTATTTACCTAACTTAAAATAAGTAATTTATTATATTCTATAGAATTCTAAATAACTAGACTCTAAATTACTCTAAAATAATCTTCTATAATATAGACTATAAACTTCTATAGATTAATTACTTAGCTTACTAAACTATCTTTTAGATATATTATATATAAGATAATTATATACTATATTTAAGTAATAAATTTAATAGATAATTCTTCTTATAATAACTTAAGGATAATCTAATTCTAAATATATATCTGAATATGAATCTACTATTTTAGGAATTTTAGTATTTTCATAAAAACTACTTTATAATATTCATATTTAGTGAAGATTACTCTATATTATATATAAATAATTTTATTAGTAAATAGATAGATTATAAATTAGACTATTATATAATTTATTATATTAATAAAATAAGAGAATAATATTATTAATATAACGAGATTTAGGAATACGAAAAAGATACTAAAGATAGATCTATACCACTAATACTGGAATATAAAGAATTAATATTTAGAAAGATATTTTAAGAAGGAAAAATTATAACTTACTATTATAAAGGCGGAATAATATTAGAATAGAGATATTATAAATACTTAAATAACTAAACTCACTTACTGAATAAAGATAAAAAAAGATATTTAAGATAAGATTCTTATATTTAGTAATAGTAGAATATAATAATAAATATTTTTATTTTAATATTATAGTAAATAGATATAAGATATAAGTTCTAATTAATTATAATATTTAAGGAAACTTTATATTACTATAAATAGTAAATAAATAATAGATCTTATAGATAATAAAAATTAAATTATACTAGCTATATATTATTAAAGAAGAAAATATTAAGTATAGTGAAAGTATTATCAATTTAGAGATTATATACTTTCCTTTAAACTATTATAGCTAGAAGAAAAACTATATTTTTAATATAATAGAGATAGGTAATTAAGAGATTATTTTAGGAATCTTATAATTATAAAAAAATAACTTATAGATTGATTAGAAAACTAATTATCTCTAATAGAAAGATTTTGTCTCTAAGGATTCACTAGATAATAAGATTCTATATAAATTAAATATAATTTTAAGAGTATAAAAATTTATTATTTATTTTAAGATTAAGAATATAGTAGTCTGGTTATTTAATATTATAGAAGTATTAAGAGCTAATAATAATAGAGATTAATTTTAAACAATCTCTAATAAATACTAGATTTATAAATAATTTCTTATAGAAGAACTTACAACTAGATTACTAGAGTATATAAGCTATAATTATAAGATCTTTTTAAAGGAGGGGAAGGAATCTAGATTTAGTAAAATCTATAGACGTAATTAAATAGAAATAGAAGTATTTAATAAGTATATTAATAAATACTTTAAGATAAAATATATTAAATATTTTATATTACTAGCAGAAAACCTAATTCTATTTATACTTTAGAAAAATAGTAAGCTATAACTTTATATTAACTATTAATAACTTAATAATATAACTATTAAGAATTAATACTTATTATTATTTATATTAGAATTATAAGACTAACTTTATAGAGTTAATTAGTTTTTAGCTCTTAATTTTAAAGAAGCTTATAACTTTATCTAAATTAAAGAAAGTAAGGAATAGAAAACTATTTTCAGAATAAGAAAAAGATTTTATAAATACCTTATAATACTTTTTAGACTTACTAATATACCTATAATATTCTAATTTATAATTAACTATATACTATATAAATATTTAGATATTTCTTATATAGTATATTTTAATAATACTTTTATCTACTTAAGAATATTTAAAAGATATAAGGAATATATTTATAAAATACTTTAAAACCTCAGGAAGCTAAACTCTTAGTTAAACTAGAGAAAAGTAAATTTTATATATAATACGTAGAATATTTAGAATATACTATTATACTAAATATAATTAAAATATTAACCAAAAAGATCTAAGTAGTTAAAAACTAGCTTAAGCTAATAAATATTGAGGAAATCTAAGTTTTCCTTAGATTTACTAATCTTTACTAAAAATCCCTTAAGAATTATATAAACAAAATAATCTCACTTACTAAATTTATATAAAAGAATACTAAATTTAATTAAATTAATAGATAAAAAGAAGTATTTTAGAATATTAAGAACTAGGTTACTTTAGAACTTATTCTTATAATTCTAGATTCTGATAAACTATTTAAAGTTAAGATTAATATTTCAGATTATATAATAAGAGGATAATTAGAATAATAAGATATAACGAGTATTATATTCTTATATTTTCTATTTATATAAATTTAGTAGACTAGAATTTAACTACTTGATCTATAATAAGGAACCTATAATTATTATTAAAGTATTTTAAGAATAGAGACTATAATTTTTAGGAACTAAATATAAAGTTTAGATCTATATTAACTATAAAAACTTTATATATTTTATAATATCTAAGAATCTTAATAAGTGATAAATTAGATAGTTAGAATTTATTTTAGAATTTAACTTTTATATTATCTCTATAAGGGAATAGAAAATAGAAAAGCTAGTATATTTAGTTAAAAACTAAACTATATTATCCTAATATTAAAAGAAATATAGATCATTCTAAAAATAGATATAGATAGAAACTTTATATTTATATAGAAGTTACTTTTAATTACTAGATAAGTTAATATTAGTATAATCAGAAGAATAATATATAAAACAATTAGAAATATTTATAGTATATTAATATATAGGAATTAAGGAGTTACTAAGATATTTAAAAAGATTTAATAATATTATAATAAAAAGGTTATATAATAAGATATAATGAATATAATTAAGAATTATGAAACTTACTTTAAAAGATAGTTTAGTTAATATAAACTTTATAGTAAATTATAATCTTTACTAATATCTTAAAAACTCTAGAAATTAAGTTTCTTAAACTTCATTATTAAATTACTAAAATTATAAGAATTACTTACTAGAGTATATTATAATAGTATTTTTACTATAGTGGAATAACTTACTAAATATATTTACTTTATTCTCTATAAGGAATTAAGTATAGTAGAAAACTTTATATATATTTTCCCTAGATTTATTCTTAGTTAATATAAGCTACTTTAGGAAATTATATCTAATAGAGATAAACTCTTTATATTTAAGTTTTAGGAATCTCTAACTTCATAATTTAGAGTGAAATACTATCTATCCACTACTTTCTACCTATAAACTAATAGTTAGACTAAATATATTAACTAGATCCTTAAAGTCTACTTTAGATATTATATTAACTACTAATAAAATAATTAGAATATTTTACTACTAATAGTCTAATTTACCTATAATAATATAATAGAAGAAAATATTAAAGAATTATTTTTCTATCTTAATTATAAATTTAATTTTATTATATATAGAGAATCTTAATAAAGAAAATAAATAGTAAAAATAATAATAGATATCTTGAAGTTTTTTATTCTCTAGAATAAGCTTCTAAAAGAACTTAAATCTATTAGATAATAAATATATTAGTATACTAATAATTTAAGGATTAGAGAATTAATTTTTAAGGAGGAAGATAGTATCTAACTTACTAGATAAAATATTAAGATTAAATAACTAAGTAATAAATTAGATTTTAAGAAATTCAGACTATTTAAAAGTATTTATAAAATCTTGAATATTAACTATAAACTATCACTACTATATACTATAAGATATTATTGAGTTTTTTATATTCTACTTCTTAAATTAATGTTAAAAGGATTCTATATAGAAGATTATATTAAAGTTAATTTAGAATAAAAATATAAAGTAGAATAAATTATTAACTGTATTAATTAATAAGATAATATAGAAATATAATATCTTATTAAATAGAAAGAATATAATTATATAGAAAATATATAGAAATTAGTATCTAATATTAGATATCTTAAAAAACTTCAAAAACACTGGGAATAATAAATATATGTTAAAACTATAATGTTTATAATTTAGATTAATAGACTAACTTATATTTAATATCCTTAACCTAAATATTAACTAGATAAAAAACGTTAAGAAGATAAAATATTTCTATATCTAGGAATATTATTCTCTGAAAACTTAGAATTCTTAACTACTATACTAAGAATACTAAAATAAAAATCTACTAAATTAGAATTATTAAGTATTATATTCTAATTAATTACCCTAAAAATATTATTGAATTATATATCTACAATAGCTATATTTTTATTTACTATAGGTAAACTTAATTTTATTTGAATATTATTATTAATAATAATATTTCCTTACTTAAAGATATTCTACTTTATCTTCTAGATATAATCTAGTCTCACGAGCGATTTATTTATTTCTACCTATATTTTCCTTAATACTATATTCTTTTTCAGTAGAATCTCTTCTGCTGCTTTTTCCTTATTTTCTAAATAACTAGTTTTATTAAGTAAATTATTAACTATCTAACTAGTAAAATAATATACTACCTAAGATATAAAAACTTATATTTATATACTATATTCTGTAATATATTATAAGAATAACTTAAATATATATATTTACTATAAACCTTTATTCTATAAAATATTTTATAATATAAACTTTTAGAATAATAATAGGAATATAGTATTATATTTATACTAAATCCTTTAATATATAATATATAATATTAATAATAATAGATAGAGGTGGAGAATTTAGAAACTAATTTTAATATAATATAAATATAATAAGGAAATTAAAGAATATATTATAAACTAATATATAGAAGTTACTTACTTATATTAGTCTTAAGGATAAGGTTTTTGAGAGGGGAGACCTAATATTATAACCTAATAGAATTAAAGCTAAATTATAAAGTACTTAGTAGCTATAAAGTATTTTATATATATAGAGGAAAGAATATAATAAGGAACCTACTAGACTATAGAGAAACTATAATATAAATTATATAATAGTAAGAGATAAATAATTATTCTGTAAGATAGATAATTAATTAGTAGATCCTTAAAATAATCAGTAGAACTAAGTAATTACTAACTTACAAATAGTAATTACTTCTTATTTTGAAATTAGTAAAGAATAATATAATACTAATAAGAATAGAAAAACCTATAGTTTTATAAACGTATATATAGGATAAACCTAAGTCCACTTAAAGTCAGACTTCTATAGCTTTCTAGTAATAAACTTTATAATTATCCTTAGATACTCCTAACCTTATCTCTTAATCCTCTTATTAGATTTATATCTAATTACTATAAGCTCTAAAGATCTAATCTTATTAGTATTATAATAATACTATTACCTATATATTATAGTCTTAACTTACTACTAATAGACTCACCTCTACTAGACCTAAGGCTGGCTGTAATACTTATATATATTTAACTATTAAGAGATGAGAAAGTATCTTAATAATAGTAAATATAATATATTAGTAATTAAAAACGATATACTATAAATCTCCCCCCCTTTCTAATATTATATAGAAGAAGTAAAATACCTTAGTTAATATATCTATATTTATAATATAACTTACCTAGCAGTTAGAACTTAACTATAATAAAAATAATAATAAAGAAAGGGGCCTTTATTTTATATAGTAAGGGAATCCTGCGAATAATTATAAAAGTATAATCGATAATATAAACTAATATATAAATATCCTAAATCTGAAACTAGATAATAGTGTTAGCTTATAACTTTTTTCCCTATATATTCTGTATGTAACTACAGTAGGGAAGTATCTTAATTAGGATTCCCTAAGAATAATAAATTATTAAAGATATTATAACTAACGTTAAGATAGAAAGTATTAAGAAACTATTATTCCTTATTCCTACTTAAAGGTATCTAATAAGTATTTAATAAAGTATTAATAATAATAAGATAACTATAAGTTAAACCGATAAACGCTATAATCAGTATAAGGAGGAAGAATATTAATACTAATAATATTACTATTTACTTGAAAAACCTCTATTAGGAGAGTCTTTATAATAAACTATACTCTGAAAAAAATAAAGAAGGAAGATATTAATATTAATAGTAGGATTAGAGGATAAGAAGAGGAGAGAATAATAAGGAATAATATAAGAGGAGGATTATTTAAACTAACAGTAAAATAATATATCTAACTAACTAACTACTATAGTTTATTTTTGAAACTTCCCTCTGTAGCGACAAAAAACTAAGAAAGAATATACTAAATAATATAAGTTAGTGTAACTAATAATATCCTTATATTGTTACCTATTATCCCTATCTACTGTAAGTGGTATATTTATATAATAAAAAACTAAGTTAAGTTAATGATCTTAATAATATTACTATTTTATAATAACTAACTTTCACCTCCTAAGTAAGTTTCTATAAGGATATTACTAAAGTATACTAATTTACTATTAGTATTACTAATAAGGAATAATATCTACTGAATTAGAGAAGATTAGAAATAGGAAGATATTTATAAGGTTTTTTACTAGAAGGAGATATCTGCTTAGTGGTTGTAATTTATCTAATAAGTATATATACCTCTGAAGCTGCAGCTTTTAGAGAAATACCTGTAATTAAGATATAGTAAAACTATACTAACTATAGATATTCTCCCAGTTTGATACTTGAAACATATCTTCCTCCCTAGACTCTATTAATAGCTCTTGTGAGGATATAACCTATAATAATATTCCTGTAACTAAAATTAATAAATATAAGAAAGTATTCTAACGTATAGAAGTAAAGATATTAGTAGGGATATACCAAAAGGTTATATCTTAATAATAGGGTAAGAATAATAAACCTTAGATAAATATTAATAGTAGTATTCTTAATAATATTTTTATCTACTATTATATTTACCTATAGAAGAAGTAAAGTGTCTATTTTAATAGAATATAGGAAATATATTATATTAACTTTGAAAAAAGAATTCTAGAATATTTTAATAATGAAGAAAAAATATTAATATAAATCCTTAAGAACTACCTTATAGGGAGAGATATATACTTCTCTATAGATAAGAATATATTAAAGGAAAAGCTAATTAAGATTCTCAAAGAGGAGATACTAATAAGATAGATAGTAGAGAGTATTAAAACTAACTAATAAGGATATTTTACTTTTAGATAAGAGATTATAAAAAACCCTAGCTTTATTAATAGCCTCCTAGGGGTAGGAGGGTTTATTTCTATTAATTAATAACTATTTATACTAAAGAGTTTAATAGTAGGGTTACTCTCTCTATAATTAATATTATTAATATTAATAATAAGGATAATACTGACGCTAAGCTTATAACTAATGAAGCTAAATATTTAAATAGATATTAACTTACTAAAGACTGAGAGGATAATAGCTAATAAGAAAGAGAGATATCTAAAGTTAACTAGATTCCTAAGACTCTATACCTACTTTAGAGGAAAATATTAGTTAATACTGAAATATTATATCCTATTAAACTAACCTTACGAGAAAGTTAGATTATTATTCAGTAAAGTATATAAATTAAATAATAAATATACTAGAGAGAAGTATAATATTTTTGAGAATACGATATAGATATTTATTGCTAAATATATTAGCTATAATATTAACTGGAATATAATAAGAGGAGTATTTAATAATATATTAGTAGGATAAATATATTTATATTATAAGATATTAATTTTACTAATTTAAGATAACCTCTTAATTACTTGAATAGCTATAATAGTTAGAAATAAGTTTAAGATATTTATAATCTATTTTAATTACTATAGGGAATGGAAAAATATAAGCCTTAAGATTTTTACTGAAGAGTATAAATATACTAATAAAGTTAAGATATTTAGAGTAATAATAATATAGAGTAATATTCTTTAACATATCTATCTAAACTAATAAGATCTGCAGAAGAAGATTAATAAGGAGATATATATAATTATATACTAAGTATATAATATAATTAATATACTTTATAATATTATTAATAAAGTTAAACTAATTATTAATAAGCTATATAAATAGATAATAGAGATATTTAGAAGTTAAAAAAGATAGTTAAAGTAAAAAACTAGCTATATTATAGATTATAACTAGTTTCTTATAGATTATATATATAACACCTAAGGGTAGAACTAATATTTTAACTGCCCTTAACTACTTTATTTATAATATATATAGGATAATAACGTTATTTTAGGATAGCCTCGAGAGAAGGTATAAAGTGGAGATATATAATGTAAATATTAAGTATATTTAAAATTAGTAAATAAATACTAGTTAATAAAGTATACTCTAGAGGAGTATAAAACTACTACTTTACGATTTAAGAAGGTATTTATTATTAATACTATATTAGTAGAGGAGATCATAATAAATCTTAATAATACTAACTTTATAGAGGAGATAATAGAGAAAGTGGAAGATAATATAGATAAGATATTAGAGGATAAATTTATAGCTATCTACTTTATTATAATAGATAGCTGGGAGGAGACTATTAATTCTATATAGTTTATAGAAATTCTCTAAGATTATATTTTTTGCTATTTAATAACTACTAATAAATTAGAAACTTTCCTGACTTTATAGTATTTGGAAGTTATTTTTGAAAATATTATCCTAGATACTAAAGTAAGTAGACTTTCTACTAGAGGTATAAAATAACTTAAAGTCCTCTAGAGGATATTTCTTAATATCTTACTAAATAAGATAGTTTTAAAAATGAGTATTAGATTTAGAGATAGATAAGATTTTATAAGTTTCAGTATTACTAAAGTACTTATACTCTTTAGAGATATTAACTTGAATATTATACTTATAGCTATACTATTATCTACTAAACTTTCCTAATATAGACTACCTCTAAATATATCTTAATAATCTTAATAATAAGCTTAAGTAGGAGGGAGTATTACTACTTATAGAGAGATATAAAAAATACTTATAGTTCTTAATTCAGGAGGATCTCTATAATAAAACTATTAACTTCCTTATAGAGATAGAAATAGAGTAATTTTATAAGAAGTTTAGTTATTCTAGTATCTGTAAGTTAAATAATATACTTAAGAGAGTAGGCGAAACTATAATAACTAATAAGATTAAAGTAATTACTAAAAATGACTATTAATACTAGATAAATAGTAATATATCATACTAATTTAAGTTTAGTCTCAAGAATTATTACAGACTATATCCGGATATCCAGCTAGAACTATACTTAGGTATCTAAAACTAACCCCCTCGCCTAAGTGGGGCCCTAGTGGGCCCTATATAACACTATATACGCAGACTTTTCTATATATTTATAAAAGCTTCTCTTTTACTCCTTAGTTCTAAATAAATAGTATTTTATACTACCTTCCAGTTAAATAAATCTAGATCCAGCTTTTTATATATTTAGAACTTAGTTTTATTTACTATATAAATAATATTAGGTAGAGCGTAGCTTCCTACTAGTTAAATATATAATCTAGTTAAATATAGCTCCTAGGATATAATATTATATAACAGATAACTAACTAACTAATATAAAGAATAATAGAAAATACTAAAGCCTCCTAAAATACTCCTATAGGTAGTAACCCTATAAGTAAACTACTTTAATACTAATTATAATATATCTTAAGCTTTTTCTACTAGAGGATTAATAAGCTTTTATATAAGTTAGTAAGATAAGATATTATAGTAAGTAGTAACCTCTAGGTAGCTACTATAATAAATACCTCTAGTTTATATTAGGATACTCTAGTAACCTCTAAAATAATATCTATTAGGATAATAGTCTTTAGAGTTAATAATATTATTATATCTCTATTAGTAGCTAACTACTAGAGGAAGCTTCTTTCCCTACTTCTGAAGTTTTTAGGTAAATAGAAGGAATACTGAGTATAAATTTAATAGATAAAAGCTAAGCTTAAGATTAATTACTATTTCTTTAATAGTAATTAGGAAGATTAGTATCTAATTTACTTCTACTTAGACTTTAGTCTTTAGTAAGTAGTTAGAATTTTCTATATAGTAAGAAAACTAGAGAATTTCTATAATTTAAATTATTTTATAGATTACCTTAATAGAATTTACCTAGATCCTAATAGCTAGCTTTATACTATTATCTAGCTATAAAATCTCAGATAGAAGGAAAATAAATATCTAACTATCTTTCTATCCTAACTTAAAAAGACTCTAGCTAATATTAGAGAATATATATAACTAAATATAGTCTAGATCTTCCTACTAGAGACTATCCTACTCCCCCACTTTAAGGAGCTACTTATTATAGTTAACTTTTCTATAAAGTATAGATTTTAGTTATCTAAAGTTTAAGATATAATTTAGAAGCTTAAATTTATGAAGGAGATATCAGTATACTACTAGCTACTTTACTAGAAATCTACTACTGAAATAGGCTATAGCTGAGAGAGCCTATCTGGACTAAAACTAACTAACCACCTCCAGCCATAAAACCTGAGAGAAGTAAAAACAGATGGAAAATATTAGAAAAATATTTTAAAACTGTAGAATTACATTTGCAGATCTATAGTCTAAAAGCTAAGCTGATCTGAATAGTAAGTCTTAGATTCTGAGGAGAAGAGAAGTTAATTCTTTCTATTTATCTGTAATATATCTAGCTATTTATATTTATAAGGTTACTTATATTATATAAATAAGCTTATTTACAGACCTAACTTTATTATAATCCTCTCCTTAAGTTTATTTTAAGTTTCTATATAGTAAATTTAACTAAAATAAAAGAAATCTATTTATAATATTATAACTTTCTCTAACTAGAATATAATAATTATTAGTAATTCTCCTGTATATAGTAACTTTTAAGATAATATTAATTATTATAATTTGTTTCCTATTAATTCTATTTTAAATTCTATATAAAGTGAAATTATTCTTTCTAAACTTTAGGGTGAGAAAAGAAATAATTAGCAGATTCCTAAGAAATATTCTATAAAATCTATTACTATTAATCTATATATTAATTTATAAATTAGTCTTTTAGATAATATCTAATAGATATAAAATCTATACTAGTTAGGTAACTAAAGCGTAATAGTAGTAAATATCCTGTAGGAACTAATATTTTTAATAGCTAACTAATAACTAATTATATAAGTTATATTAGTTATCTGGAAAAACTATATTACTAGATTCTTATATTATACTTTAGAGTAATATTTATAGTTTTATTAGATTTATAAATATTCTTCCTTAGTATATAATAAGGTTTTAGAGTTATTTATAATTTAAATATTTTAGGCTTCAGTAGCTAGATATTAAGTGATACTGAAGTCTTATTAACTTCTATTATATCTAGAGAGCTTAAATATAATATACTAATTACTTTCTTTATAGATTAAGTCTGTAAATCTTTAATAGATATCTAAAGAGTAATTATTATAAAGTCTGGTATTAAATATTTACTATAATCCTAATAATATTATTCTATAATTATTAGATAAGAAAGTAAATTACTATAAACTATTTAGTAGGATCTGAATATTTTACTAATAGCTAACTACTATCTATAAGTAAGAAAGTAGTTCCTATTTCTATATTATTAGAAATCTTTAGTATACTAAGAGTTTTCTCTAAAATTAAGAATCTTATTATAAATATAAATTTAAGATTATTCTATAGCTTTAAAGCTATATATATATCTATCTAGTTACTATTAAGTTAAGATTATTTAGATATTAACTTTTAGGATCTAAAAAATATCCTCAGATATAGTTATACCTCTATAGAATTCTAATAGATTATTAACTTTTTTAATAAACATATTATTACTATTTAGTCTCTATAGGGAATCTAAATAAAATATAAAACTATTAAGTTAATTTATAGTAAGATTAACCTAATAGTTCGCATTATAGTAATATAAGAAAACTATAATATTAATATTAAAAAGTTAATACTTCTAGTAATTATTAATATTATATTCAGTATTATAAATATTACTATTAATAAGTATACTTACTTATATATTCTAAGGAAACTTATTATTAATATAAAATAAACTAACTAATCCTATTTACAGACTTATTCTAAGTAGAGTAATAAGTTTAGAGTTATCTAGATATCCCTCTAGTTAAAGAGTTCCCTCTATATTATAAAGTAATATATACTATTTAACTTCTTCCTGTAAATTATTACCTCCCAGAAGGTTTAAATTTAAGCTTCCTTTATAGTAGCTAATAAAATAGTTTACTAAGATTTAACTATCTCTATATTAATTTATAGTAGTAAATAACTTTTACTAGTTTAATATTAGTTTTTAATTATATTCCAGAACTAGAAATATTAGTTTAGATAGATCTATATTAATAAAATAAAATCTTCCTTCTATTTATAGTCTATAGAAACTAGAGTAATAGTAAGGTAAGTTTTAACAGTATAAACTGTTTTTTTAATAACTCTTAAGAAATAAGTAGGCAGAATTCTGAGATAACTTATAAATAATTTATTATTAAGTTACAATATTCTATATATTTATTTTCTCAGTAGCTGAAAATAATATTATAAAGATTACTACTTCTGGAGTCTGAGAATAATTTCTACCTACTATTAAAAAAGTTTCTAAGTTATTAAGTAAAATTATTAGAATATTACTATTAGTATCTAGTAGAATACTTAATTTCTTAAGTTTTACCTATTTAGCTCCTAAGAATATCTTATAGTTATCTTATATCTTCTTCTGTTAGACTATTATATTTATTTTATTATTATCTTTATAATCTTAAACTTATTTAAAGAAACTAGATTAATTATATATTAAGTTCTTCTTAACTAGAATATTAAAATAGAATTCTTAACTAAAATACAGTTTCTATACTACTCTAACAGTATTATAACTTATAAGTCACTTAAGGATTTATTTAGTATTAAGAATAACTTATAACTAATTAAGTATTATAAGGGAGAATACTTACTATAAGTAGTTATTTCTAGTATATATAATATATAACTACTAAGTAATTAAATAGAAAAAGTTCTAATATTATTTTAAGATAGTTAGATCTATAAATACTATTACTATTATATAGTATAATTCTCTATTACTATTACATTATTAATTATCTTAATATTAAATTTATCTCTTATCTTAATTAATAACTAGATAGATCTATACTTCACCTCAATTTAGTTTATATTATATAATAATAATTTAGAACTAATTTCTTCTTACCTTTTATTTATATTAATAAGTATTTTTTTATAGATTTTATTTAATACTACTAAAATATAGAAATTATATATTTTAATATATTCCTAAAGTATCTATTAGTATTTAGTAATTTATTTATCTCTACTAATAGTTTCTCTAAATTTAATATAAACTAGTAGATTATATAAAGTTAGAATATAAATATCTAAGAAACCTTATAATACTGGGAAAGTTAGTCTATTTACTATTTTAATAAATATATTAAGAAGCTATTTTCTTATTATTATATCTCCTATTAGTATCTATAGAGGTAGCTGTAAGTAGTTATATTCTATATTAAGTTGAGAATCTAGAGGCTAATTATTATAAACTCCTAATTCTAAATATAGAAGTTAGTTACTATTATTAGGATATTATCTATATAGTAAGCTATTTTGAGGAGTTTTTAGTATTTCTAGTATTTAAATTATAAGGTCTAGAGAGGTAAGTATAATAGAGTATTCTTTTATAATCTTATTAATTTACTTAGAGTTATAGAGATTATAAATAACTAACCCTGAAACTAGTTTAATATTTATAGTAAGTAAAGGATTTTCTCTGAAGTTATATAGAGAAGTTAGCTTTCTTGTGAAGTAGATATTATAAAGGAGGGATTTACAGACTTAAGTTATATTATTAAGTTAAAAGAGATAAGTGTAAGTATTAAGTTAGTAAGATCTTAGGTTTAAGCTGAATAATATATATATAGAGGAAGTTCTGAGATTTTTTATCTATAGTAAAATTATCTCTTTTTATAAGTATAGATCTGAGAATAAGTAAATTATTATCAATATTATTTTATATAAGAGTAAATTACTACTCTTATTAAAAATAGTAAGTAAATAGTAAGTAAATAATATTATTATTTAGATAAAAAGTATCTTATTATTATTTAGTAAATATAAAAAAGAAGTTTTCTTTTCTAAATTAATTAATATTTTTCCTCTATTAATTACTTTATAACTTTTATTTTTACCTTCTTTCGTCTGTAAATATCTTTTCTACTATATTACATTTTAATTACCTTCTTTCTGGAAGACTAATAAATACTCTATAAGTATAGTTTCTTAACAAATATTATAAAATTTACTTAATTTATAATAAAAGTCTCCCCACTCCTTCAGAAATTATTAATAATATACTATAATAAGTTTCAATTAATCTTTCTAAGTTTTTAGTATATATTCCTTCTCTTATTTCACTCTAAGTTAATATATAGTCTAACTGATTATTTTTAAGTTTTAGCTAGTTTTTTATTCTTTAAGATTAAGATACCTTAGAATAAGTATTCTAAAGTTACTCTTACTTATTAAGTTTATAATTTTAAGTTTCCTCTTAAAATATAAGTAAACCTCTAGTAAATCCTTATAAAACCTTAAGACTATTAGCTTATTTAAGAATATACCTATAGTATATTCACACTTTATTATTAAATATTTATTTATTCTAATATTACTTATTAGTCTAGATTATAAATCTACAAATTACTTTAATATCCTACTACTATCTACAGCTTCTTTATTTAAGAATATAGCAGGCGAAATATTATTCCCTATAGTTATTATAAAGAGTATATTTATATAACTTATAATAAGTAAAATAGTTTATAAGTTTATAATCTATATTTTAAGTATATATTATTACCTAGAGGTTCTTATACTAACTATTTCTTTTATAAAACTTAGAATACCTACTTTTTTAACTTTAATACTATCTACTAAAAATTCAGTTTTAGTTACTATTATATAAATAAAATATATTATCTTAGTAGTAAATATAATAACTTCCCTATTCCTAAGTCTAAAACCTCTTAAGATTTTAAGAAAACTATTATTAATAAAGTTAGTTTATTTAACTTTACTTATTAGTATAATATACTTTTCCCTTTAAAGAAGAAATATTTTAATATTCCTAACATTCTCTTCACTTTCTCAGCTTATTCTTTTATATATAATCTACCTATTATATTCAGCTTTCCTATTCTTATTAAGAAGTATTAATCTTTAGTTTAAAAGTAATACCTCTTAATAGGCTAGAAGAAGAAACTTCTTTACTTATATTATTAATTTCTCTAAAGGAAATAGAATAGTTATTATTTATTAAGTCTGCAAATATATTAAGTTATTATAAATAAGAAAATAAAATAATAAAAACTAGAAGAAAGAAAAAAGAAATAAATAAAAAAATCCTTTAAGTAATAAATATATATTATAGTTTTATTCTTTAGTATAATATCTTTTTTATAATTAAAATTATCTTCCCTCTCTAAAGTTCTAGGTTATATCTTATCAGCTAGAAGTTTCTATATATCTCTCTTAAGAGAAATAATAAACTTTTTAACTAATAGTTTACCTATAAATACTACTTATTATTATCCTAACTATATTAAGTTTAGAAATCTTAATAAATAATATTAACTATTATACGAAGTTTATAAATATACTAATTTATCGAATATAAATTATTATATCCAGCTTATTTAAAAATATTAAGTTTACCTTATAGTATAAAAAATAGGTATCTATTATAGTTATTTAGATTTATTAAAAGTGAAATATCTTTCCTTTTATATTTCTATTACTTAATTTAATCTATAAATATTTATACTATCTAAAATAAAATTATAATTTAAAATTATTAAGATTATAGGGAAATAGGGAATAAAGAGGCTTCAGTAGTAAAAAAAGAGAAAATTCAGACTAAAAAAAAGAAATAATTAAATAAATATAATAACTAAAATATAGATCTGTGAATATTATTTAAAATAAAGTTTTTATTATTATTATTATATATATATTATTAAACTATTATATCTTAATACTAAGCTTTTAAAGATAAAGCTATTACTAAAATTCGGATCTTAAACTTAGGATCCTAAAGTATCTTCTCTATTATATACTTAATATTTAATAGGTATTCTTTTTATTAAGTTATTAATCCTATTAAGATATTATTATTAATCTCGCCCGGGATTATAAATTCTTCCTCTTCTTCCTCTTCTTCCTCTTTATTAATTATAAGTTCTCTCTAGACTAGAAAGACTTTTACTAATTCTTTCTCTAGATTAAATCTATAAATATCTAGATCTGAAGGTTTTTAATATCCTTAAGGAGTCTATATAAACTTCCTTAATCTATTTCCTCTATATATTACTTTAGTAATTTTCTCTTCAGATAAAATTTTAAGTTTATAAGAAGAAATATTAAATACTTTTAAATAAATTCAAAAGGAGTTTATCTATCTATATTTAAGCTTTCCACCTGAGGATTTATTAATTACTTACTTAATATAATAAATTAAAATTATATTACTAAGTTTTAGTTATTTATCCTATGGTATATTCTCTCTTTATTTATTAAAACTTTCTGCTACTTTCCTATATTAATTAGTTATTATTATGACTACCTTCTCTCTATTTGTATCTAATTATATAAAAATATAAGTTCTTATATTTATTTCTTTTTTTAGTATTCTTATTAATATTTAGTTTAGTATTCTCTATATTAATATAAATATTTTAATAAATATAATTACTTTATATTTATATTTTAAATAGAGTAATATAAATCCTATTAATATTCTAATTATTATTTAGTCTATAAATAAAATAGCTAATAGAAGGAATTCAGGATCTTTATTATTATTACCTTATAATTATACTAATAATATATAAGTAATTAATTAATATCTAATTTTAATTACTTTATTAACTTATAGTTTATAAGCTAAAGTAATTTTATATTCTAAACTATATTATTTATTAAACTTAATTATATACTTCTTATTTTCTAGCTTTCTATCCACTATAAGGATTCTATAGAAACTATAATATATAATAATCTCTTCCTATAGAAACTTTATAATTACTTTTAAAGTAAATTATAGAAGCTATCAGACTTCTAGCTAACTAATAAATATATTTCTTACCTCAATAAGATACTATTTTCCCACTCTCTAGATATCTAAATAGATATAGTTAAATAGAAGTTTCTAAAGAATAATAAAATTATAGAGGTTTCCTATTTTATATACTCTCTATATCTAATAACTTAGATAATATTCTACTGCTTTTTATATCTTTTTATATATATTAAACTAATAATATTAATTAGCTAATTTCTTATAGATAGCTTCTTATTCTTAATAGTTATTCTTATTATATATAATTACTATTAATTATCTCTATAGTTCTTCCCTATTAGTAATATATAAAGGAATTATATAAAATAATATTAATTAGGTGAATAGTAACTTATTCTATAATTAGAATATTAAAACCTTTTATCTGAAAGCTCTAAATTAGCTAAAATTAATCCTAGGTAGCTTCTTTAGTATTAATAGGTAATAAGCTGTTTATCTAATCTCTCTTAACTAGGTCTGTAAATAGTTTAATATTACTACTAGAAATATTAAAATTTTATTAATTTAGCTGATTCTATCTATTATAACTTCTAAGTTAAATATTTCTTTAATATATTAATTATCCCCTATAGTATATATCCTTTTAAAAAAGCTTCTAGTTACTATATCTATAAAGAAGATCTATATATTAATTTAGTTATTAATATTACTCTCCTCTTACTTATTATTTCAGTTAGATAGTCTAAATAGTTTTTATAAAAAACTATTAGTTATAGAGTTAACTATCCTACTAATATACTTAATCTTAAAGTTAAATATTCTAATCTAAAATATCTAATAAATTATTAATACCTCTAGTAAGTTAGACGTAATATTATTAAGCTGAGTAATAAAAGTTTTAATATTAATCTTTAATAAGAGATATTATTTATAGAGGTAGTTTCTTAAGTATTTTAGTATCTTTAATATTCCTTAAAGCTTTCTCTTACTAATATTATTATTAAGTTCTATATCTATAAATAAGCTATTTTTAAAATAGATAATAGTTTATTTTTACTTAATAAATTATCTAAATATAGCTTCCTAACTAGTATTACTAATATTTACTACTAAGTATATTTAGCTATCTGTAAGACTATAGTTAATAGATATAAGTATAAGAAAGTTATAAAGCTTATTTTTAAGTTATTTTATAGTAGTAATCTGCTTTTATTCCTATTGAAAAGGAATATTCTTCTTTAGTAAGTTATTATATAGTTTTACTATAGTAGAATAATCTTAAATTTATCCTTAATAAAATATTATAATACTGAGGAAGAATTATATTTCTAATATACTACTATAGTATTTCTATTCCTTAATCTTTATAATCTTTAACTCCTCAGGCTATCTTCTATAAGTTCTATAGATATAACTAACTATTATAACTATTTATTATATCTATTAAGATTTTATAACTATAATTATATATCCTGTAAGTTTAATATTTACTAGAACCTTATTAATATTCTAAATATATTCCAGAATATATCTATAAATACTAAGATAATATAGATTATCTTTTTTAT
Organism: Colletotrichum lindemuthianum; assembly: GCA_001693025.2. Taxonomy (NCBI): domain Eukaryota; kingdom Fungi; phylum Ascomycota; class Sordariomycetes; order Glomerellales; family Glomerellaceae; genus Colletotrichum; species Colletotrichum lindemuthianum. The sequence goes on from MASP02000518.1 coordinate 84,850, forward strand.
TATAAGTTATTATTAGCTTTTTAATTATAATATTATCTGGAAAGATTTTATAGTAATAAGAAATTTAATTATAGAAGATCCCTATTATAATTCTTATAAACTACGTAACTAAGTTTATACCTCCTATTAGAAGGATATAAAATTAGAGAAATCTAAACAGTATAGTAAATATTATTAAATCTCTACTCTTAAGGTCTAAGGGAATTTAGTTATATCTGGAAAAGATATCTAAAAATAACAATAACTTATATATACTAAAATCTTCTGAAAATTTATTAGCCTCTAGAGGAAACTCTATATCTTAAATAGTAATTATATTAATCTTTATTACTAAGTTAATTAGTTATATCTTACTATTTTTCTTCTATACTAAGAAGAATAAATTCCTATAGGCAGTATAGTTATATTTTAGTATACTATTCTAAATATATACTCTCAGGATCTTAAGAATATCCTCTATTAGGTTTTTAGGATAGGAATTAACCTAACTTACTATATTTTATAAGAAATTATCTTAATTATCTGAAGTAGTATAATAGAGTTCAGTATTTTTCTATAATAACTAAAATCCTAAGTTAGTATTTTCTCTCTTATTTATAAGATTTCTATTAGAAACTTTTTCTCTAAAGTATATAGATAACTAAATTTATCCAGAATTAAGTATAATCTCTCTAATATTAAATATTCTCTAGAGTGAATATTTGAAAGCTTTAGTATAATTATATCTGTAAATTAAGCTGTAAAATTATTAGTAATATTCTTTTTTACTTCTTTTTATATTCTTAACTTTTATTCTAAATTTCCTTCTAGTATTAACCTATCTGATAGTATATTATCTATAAGCTAAACTTTTTTATCTTTTATTTTATATATAGTATTAATATCTTTTATAGGTTTATTCTGAATATTAGTTACTATTACTTCTTTTTACTATATCTCTCTCCTCTTTTTGAAAATAGTATCTACTATTTCTATTATATTTTAATCCTTATAATAGGATTTCCTCTATCTCTTAAAATCTTTTATATATATTTATTATTTATATCTTAGGAGTCTGTAGAAATAATAAGGATACTATTCTTTATAGAATAAATACTTTAGATTATAATTTCCTAGAGATATAATAATATTATAAATTTCTTCTATCTTCAGTTTAATTACCTTTCAGATTAAAATTTCTAAAATTACTTTGAATTCTTTATTAGTCTTATCTACTACTATAATTACTTCTTTATTATTATTTAATAATTCTTTAATATCTTTTAGTATATTAAATTTTAATAGTGGAGGTAGCTCCTAAGGGTTAGAATCTATCTTATTTACTACCTTATGCTCATTTTCTTCTTCTATATTATATTTGCTAGCTGTAAATTTATAGATCTTAATAGTAACTTCTAATTACCCTCTCCTATAGAAGGAGGAAGAGAGTATATATACTAAATATAGTTAAAGTTTAAAGAGTTCAGTATAATATCCTAAAATTAAGCAGTTAAGTTATATATATAAAATAATAATAGAATATTCAGTTAAATATTTCCAGACTAAATCTAGCTAACTATCTAGTTTAGAGTATACTAAAGTATTATATATATCTTAATAATAAATAGTATACTTAAAACTAAATCCTTTATAATAGTCTCTTTTAGTATAATAAAGAACCTTATATTAGAGATATAATAACTCCTAATAAAAATATTCTCTATTATTACTCCTCAGAAGTCTATAATATATTTAATATCTATAATACTTTATAATTCTAAATATATAGATATAATATATTTAAATAGATTAGCTTTCTAGATATAATCCTTAGAGATAATATTAATTACTAATTTAGTATTAATAATTTCTTGAGTTTTTAGGTTCTATAGGTCTGTAAATTAAATATTAACCTAGAAGTAAATTATCATAAAATCATAAACTATAGCAAAACGTATAACTATACTCTCTATAGCTCTTACTAACTCTATTATAATATCTTTTACTTTAATATCTATATTATAAACTTAGGTAACTAATACTAATTAGGTCTGCAAATTAAATAATAAAACAATTAGTATATCTTTTTTATTATTAGACTATAGCTTTGTTAGTTTAGTAATATACTGACAGTTCTATTAATTAATTTATACTTAAATTATACTCTCTTTATTACTAACTTTATTGAATATATCTATAAATTCCTCTTCAGCTGAAATAAAAACCTTTTTTATCTACTAGCTTTCTTAGTAATCTTTTATAACTAACTGAATATACTTATAGCTAACTTAAGTATATACTAGCTAGACTTTTTAAAGTAGATCTTTAGGAACTGAAACTTACTTCCCTATTTTCTTAAAATAAATATAATAAATAAGAGCTTAATTATTAGTATCTATTAGCAGTATAGTAAGAACTAATTATTTAGAGATTTATTTAGTAGAGAATATTCTCTGAGGAATCTCCTCTATGGTTAATATTAGCTTATTATCTTAATTTAGTTTAATAACTCTTAGCTCTAGCTGAGAAAAGTTAGCTTAGTATCCTTTATTAGTTAGATCTGTTAATAATTCCTATTAAAACTTATAATAATAATAGGATATAAATCTTATAAAAATTAGCTTTAATTTATCTGTAGTTATAATATTCTTAGTTGCTACTTTAGATTTATCGTTAAATATAGTAATATAAATAAGGTTAGAAATTACAATATTAAATATAATATAAACCTCCTCTACTTATTTCTTTTACTAATATTTAGTAAACTACTTATTAGCTTTTATAATTAAGATTTATTATCTTATATAGTTCTGAATAAGTTCTATAAATTTAAAGAATAATTATAGTCTAATTTTATTAGTTTCTTTAGCTTCCTTTAGGAAAACCTGAAGTCTCTAAATAATATAGAATAAGATTATTTTTCTATCTAGCTAGTCCTTTTAGTATCCTTTATTAATAATGCTATTTTCTACTAATATTACTTTATTACCTTAGTAGCTAATATATTAAGTATCTTTTCTATAGAAGTAAATATAATAGGCCTGATAAGCTATTATAGCTTTACAGGTTATTATATAATATCCTGACTGTCTATATTATTAGTAATTTATATTATCTATAAACTAATACTAAGGATAAAAATAGTTGAAAGGTAATATCTAACTACTGTAAGCTTTATTTATTCTATATTAAGATCTTCTAAAATTACTACTTCTACAGACCTACAAATTAGTTACGTAAGAAAAATAAGTAAAGCTTAGTTTAATTAATATAACGTAAGTCTCTATATATACTAATAACTTATTCCACTACCTAATAATACTATAAATTACTAATATCTAATTATTTATAGAGAGGCTAATATTATTAACCTAAAATCCTTTAAAAATATCTACTAACTTCTCCACTCTTATAGTAATACCTTTTTAACTTTCTTTATTTTCTTAAGTATTTAAACTACCTTAAACTTTATTAAAATCGTTTTTAATAAATTTAGAGAGAAAACTTTAGAGGCTAATATTTTTAGCTAACTTATAAGTTATTTTATTAAAGTCTAATTTTTTCCCCACTATATAAATATAACTTCAAAAGTTTTCTAATCTATATTAATAACTTTATAGAATTTATAATGAAAATTTTAAGCTATTTCCCTCAGTATTCTAGGAGGTATTCTATATATAGTAATATATATTAGCTTCTAGTTAAGTAGCTTAGAGTCTCCTTAAGTAGCAGTATAGATCTAGAGGTTATTAATTATAATTAGTAGAAATATAATTCCTACTAAATTATCTTCTTTCAGTAAGTTTCTAATTATAAGAATTCTCAGCTCCTTATTAGAATTCTAATTAGCTATTAGGTTTGTAAGCTTATATATAATTAAAAGTATTTCCTTAGTTTCTATCTAAGTGATTTTACCTATTAGGATTAATATTATAACTTTCTTAAGGTATAGAATATAATATATATAGATTTCCTTAATTATATTAATTTCAGGTTTATAGGATAAACTTACTAACAATTTAAACTTATTTAGGAAATTAGAAATATTATTACTAATAAATTTAGAAGCTTTTTCAGACTAAGGAGATATAGTAGCTACTATAGATTAAATTTAAAGTATTTTCACTAATATTAAATAGTTAGCTATAATTAGAATATAGTTTATCAGTAGAATTATAAAGATATTTATAGATATATTATCTTTTCCTGATAGAGTTTCAGCTTAAGATCCTGAAGATAGATTCCCAGTTAGATTATTATATTAAGAATAAACTGAAGGAGTATTATCTGAATCTTCTAAGATATTTAGAGCTTAAGGGTAAATACTTTTAAATACTAAGCCTGAGAATACAGTAGCAGTTAATACTATAAAAGAGACTTTAGTATTAAATTTAGTATAACTATTATCTTTATTTTAAATTATCTTATGTAAATTATATTATATTATAAAATTATTATAGTAAGTAATAATAATAATATTCTAATTACTTATTATTAATAAAAGTAGTAGATAAGACTATCTATATAAAATCTTTTATTATCTTTTTATCTTTATTATATAATATTTCAATTTAATTCTATATAAAACTACTAATTAATCTTCCTAAAAACCTTAATAGATTAGTAATTTATAGTAATTCCAATATTATCTATCTTCTCCTTCTTTAGAGATATCTAAAAGTCTAAATATAATTATCCTTACATATTATCTTCTATAAAAAGGAGGTATTTAAATTATAATAGTCTTCCTTTTATCTAGCTATCTTCTTTATATTAAAAGTATTTAAATAGTCTATTTATTTATCCCTTTACTAATTTTTAGATAAATAAGTTAATCTTACTATATTTATCAGTTTAGTAGGACTATCTTCTTAATTATTCTGTAATTATTATTATAATTATCATTTTCTATTATATCTAGTAAAGTAATTCCCAGTCTGCCTGTAGATTAAATCTATAAATAACTTACTAATAATAATCTTATAATATAAAATTAAAAAACTTTATTTAATAAAGCTACGTAAATATTAGTTTCTAAATATTTTCTAGGTCTTTAGAATATCCACTAGTTTTAGGAGTATAAGTATAACTATTATTTAGTCTTTTTATTTCTAATATAGATCTATCAATAGTTTTTTTTAGTAATCTTTCCAGTTTTTATATTTATTTATATATTTTTTCTTAATAGTAGGATAATATATTATATTTTTATTATATTATATTAATATTTATTTATTAAGGTAGTGTAAAAATATCTCTCTATTCCAGCTTTAAAGACTAAGAGTAGAATAATCTATCTCTAGGTATTATTAAAATAAGTTATAACTGAGAGAGCCTATCTAAACTAAAACTAACTAACTACCCCTAGCTATAAAACCTAAGAGAAGTAAAAACAGATAGAAAATATTAGAAAAATATTTTAAAACTGTAGAATTATATTTGCAGATCTATAGTCTAAAAGCTAAGCTGATCTGAATAGTAAGTCTTTGATTCTGGGGAGAAGAGAAGTTGATTCTTTCTATCTGGCTGTAATAAACCTAGCTATTTATACTTATGAGGCTACTTATATTATATAAATAGGCCTGTTTACAGGCCTAACTTTATTATACTATCTGTAATATAGAAAGTAATATTATAATAACTAAGACAGTTAAGAAGTAATAATAATACTGAAGCTCTAGTAGCTCCTCCTCTACCTCTAAGGAATACTCTAAAAACTACTAAAATACTTACTAATACTTTAGATAGAGTAAGAAAAACTATATCTATAGAAACTATAGAGCTTAAAAGTATAAAAAAACTAATATAAAAGTTATAAAAACTATAGTTACTCCAGAGTATACTAAAAATAACTAAGGAGATAATACTACTCTACTTAATAATAGTAAGAATTCAGGAAAAAAGTAACTCTAAAGTAAAATCAGATCCTAAAGTTAACTAAAGCAGAAATAATAGAATAGAAGAAATAATAGGAAAAAGAATAAGTAAGTAACTAATAGTTAGCTACTATTCAGGCTAGAATTAATAGAGATTACTCTATTAATATACTTATTAATATAGACTATAATACTTACACTATTATTAATATCTCTCTTATAAAGAAACTTTACCTCGTACTAGTCAATAAGTTAAAGAGATAGATAAGGAGATATACTACTAAGTTATTATTTAGTAATATCTAGAGAGTAACTATTCTTACTTTAGAAGTTAGTAACTATATATAGAAAATCTATATCTATATTATAGAGAACCTATAGTTACTCTTATATCTCAGGAAGCTATAAATAGAGAATAATTATATTATCTATAATATTAAAGCCTAACAGATAATATACAGGAAGGATAGTATAATAGTATACTTAAAATACTAAGATAAATTAGTATAACTTAAGGAGATCCAGTCAGTTTAGCTACTTAATACTAATTTATTTATATTTATCTATTAGTATACTATATAATATACTAGTGAGATACTAAGCTCCTACTAAATTATATCTATTAATCTAGTAAATATTAAGAAAATATTAGTTCTGAAGGTAGAAGTAAACCTAGGAGATTATATCCCCACAAATATCTTAAAGAAATTCCCAGATCTTTTCTATTTAGACTTAGTATACTAACTACCTCCTAACTAACTAAAGATAGACTACTATATCCTATTAATCCCTAATAATAAGAAATAGAAACTAGACCTCCTATAGGAATCCCTTTATAATATATTATAAAAGAAGCTTCTAGTATTTAAGAAAACTCTAGAGAATTTACTTAATAAAAAGTTTATTAAATTAAATAGCTCCTCTACTAATACCTCAGTCCTCTTTATAAAACAATTAGATAGAAGAATATATTTCTGTATAAATTACAGAACTCTTAATATAATTATAAAGAAAAATTATTACTTCCTCCCCCTTATATTAGAAACCCTCCAGAAAGTTATTATTACTTATTAATATACTAAACTTAATATTATTACTATATTCTATAAAATTAGAATTAATAAGATAGATTAGGAGAAAATAGTTTTTTCAATATATTATAGTCTCTTTAAATAGATAGTATACTCCTTTAGACTTACTAATATTCTTACTATATTTTAATAATATATTAATAGCTACTAATAATAGTTTCTTAATAACTCTATTATAATATATATTAATAATATCCTTATTTATATTAGTAGCTTATAAAAGAAGTATAAGGAGAAAGTCTACTAGATACTTAGCTACCTTACTAATATAAGCCTCAAGTTAGATCCCAAGAAATATAAGTTCTTAGTTACTATAGTTAAGTATATTAGGTTTATTATATTAGCTAAGACAGATTTCTCTTATAACTCTAAGAAGTTAGAAGCTATTACTAACTAATTTCTCCCTAGCTTAGTAAAGAATATCTATAGTTTCCTTAAATTTATAAATTACTATAAGATCTTTATACTTTAGTATAATATTATTATAGAACCTTTAAACTACCTAACTTAGAAGTCCATTCTTTTTAACTAGAAACTAAAGTAGCAGAAAGCTTTCCTTACACTAAAATACATTTTCACTATAGAGTTAATTCTATAGAAATTTAATTCTAATATTCTAATCATAATAGAGATAAACTATTTAGAATATATTCTATAAGGTATATTAACCTAAAATAATAAAGTTAGAGTAAAGTATCTAGTAACTTTCCAATCCTAATATCTAACTTCTATAAAGTTTAATTACTTAATTTATAATTAGAAGCTCCTGATAGTATTAGTCTGTTTATAAATATAGGAAGTAAAACTATAAAATATTAGAAAGTTTAAGATCCTTACTAACTATAAGGACCTTAAGTATTTTTGAAGAAATAATAACTTACGGAGAGGTAAAGTTAGTAGACAGAAAATTTATCTCAGTATAATTTTTACCTTAAATACTAACTAGATATTTAGGTAGTAGCTTCTAATATCCTCTCCTAGAGGAAATAGAATATTTCTAAAAAATAGAATAATAAGAAGTAATAAAGATAAGTAATATAAGTTATTCTAGACGCCACTATCCCCACAGAATCCTAAGTAAGATATATAGGTATAATTAGTACTTAGAGTTTTAAAAGAAAGTTAGATTTATAAGAGATATAGAATTATACTACTAAGAGAGACTCTTTATACTAACAGATCTTTACAGTAATTTAGTAGAGAGAATATAACTTTCCCCCTAATCTCTATATTAAGGTCCAGATTACTAAGTATACTATTAATATACTAAGATAACTTACTTTCAGAGAGAGATTTTAGATACTAAGTAGTAAAGAAAGTAATAGCTTCTTTAATAAACTTAAAATTAAGCTAATATAGAAATTATATAACTCCTCCCCTATAAGTTACCCAGAATATAATAATATACTAGAGATTATAAGGTAATAATTCTACTAACTTAAATAATTATAGAGTATTTACTAATTTATATATAACTATAATATATACAGAAGTATTTATATCTAGAAGTAAGCTAAAAAAAAACTCCTAAAATCTCTACTAATATCTAACTAGTTATACTCTAATTTATTAATAGACTTTATTACTAACTTACCTCCTATAAAATATTAAGGTAGCTATTACCTCTAAGTTATTATTAATGAACTAAGTAAGATTTCTATACTAAAGGAGATAAATATAATAGAGGCAGAGGTATATATCTAGCAGTTCTTTAGTTATTACTATAGATTTTATAAAATACTATATTCTATTATAAGTAATAAAGGATCTAACTGAATAAATTACTTCTAGAGGGAATTCTATAAGTTAATAGATATTATATATCTATTAAGTATTAGTTACTATCTATAGACTAATAGGATCACAAAATAATATAATTAGAAGATCTAAGTAGTTTTAAGAATATTCACTTATTAGTTTCAGGATAATTAAAATTACCTACTATTTATTATATAGTTAGCTTTCTGTAATTAGTAGTATAATATAATAGGAACTATATTTTTCTTTATAGATTATAAATATTATATTAACTTTATCCTAGTTACTAAGGAGTATATAAAACTACCTAGTAGTAGTAAAGTTATTACTTACTAGCTAGTTAAGAGAATATAGTTAGTAATAATATATATCTATATAGAGATAGTTACTATTTAGTAGAAGTTAGAAACCTAGGTAAATAAAGTCTAGTCTCCTACAGATTAATATTAGGTTAGTAATAAGATATAGTTAAATATATCTAACTATAAGTTACTAAAGTTAAGCTAAAAACTAATTTAGCTATATTATAAGTATATAGTAGTGAAAGTCCTCTCACTATATATTATAAAACTAGATATTCTAAAGTTTATTTACTTATAGTTCTATATAAACTTACTTTAGAAAGTTACTATTAACTTACTACCTAGGTAAATTATAATTAATAGTTAGCTACTACTACTAGTAGATAATAATAGAGAAGCTAAATAGCTAGTTAAAAATATTCTTACTATAAGGATATATTAAGTAGAGAGAGAATACTAATAAGAAACTTCAGTTAAATAGGAAGAATATATAAACTCTATATAGAAGCTTATTAATATTATAATAGATATAGTAGTATTAGAGTAGTATAAAGTAATATATAGTCTAATTATAAATAATAATAGAGATTTAATCTATAGCTTCTAATTATATAGTAGCTAGAGAGGAGGGAGGTAATACTATAAACTATATCTAGATATCTAGCTAGAACTATACTTAGGTATCTGAAGTTAACTTCCTCGCCTGAGTGGGGCTCTAGTAGGCTCTATATAGTATTATATATATAGACTTTTCTATATACTTATGAAAGTTTCTCTTT